>JAHZMV010007218.1:0-54136 GCA_027743765.1 Coecobrya sp. COE2
GCTCAGGGTCTAATGCAGAGACCAGGTAGACTCTTCGTTTATATTTAAGATAAACGTTACTGCACTTAGTGCAGTAACTGGCCCCCTTCTAGTAGGCAAATAAAACAGAACAAGAGCATACACTCTTGTTGTTTTCTAAAAATTTGTTAAACAAAACATATACTCACATTCTACGTTCTTGGATTACTAATTGTAATATCAATATCTGCCAGAAGGCTGACGAAATTTCTTAAAGCCCCAGACTTGTCAACTGTCAACATACTTGTCATAAGCTAATTTAACAATTTCATTTTACACAAGGAAACTGAATAACTAGGTATGTTTGCAGAAAAGTAATTTTCTATGTACCTAAGTTTCCATATACGTAGAGAGTATCATAAGTTTTAAGCCAATTTCAGATATAAATATTATCTCTACAGGAAATGCACCAATCAATCCAATTTGAATATATGTGAATAGCGAATTATCCACCCGCCTCATACACAAAAAATCTAGACTCAAATCTATCCATTCCTTTGTTGCTGTGCTGCTTATTAGAGCCAACATCTCAATAAAAACGGGAAAATATTCCAATTCTACACCAGCTTGTATTGTTGGAGGGTTTTTTTACATTCTGAAAGTTTAGCCAGTTGCCCATGTATGAAGCAATTAATGAAACTTTAACATTTTTTTCTATATTTATACTTGTACACGATAATGTACACACTCTCTATATATTTTGTGTCAATGCAAGCAATACACTATGAGACCCTCGTGTTGAAAAGGAATTCCTCTTTTCATTATACCTACTTCTTAAATATCACCTAAAAACGGTTTTGGCGTGCCTCTTTTTCCAGCAACCTGCCCCAACAACCTCAATTTTCCGACCAAATGCTAAAAGTATAGTTTTTTTATCATTTCTCACAAAAGCAGCAACAACAACAACCAACTCAACATTACATATCAATTGACTCCTTCTATATTAGAAATTGGCATATAATGGCTAGAAAATGAAAATGTTCTTATAAGAATTTCTCGTGTGTAGTGTGTACACCTTCATCTCCATTTTACCTTCCAGAGTCCATCCCCCCATCATCCTTCATTGTTCAACCTGTACATATTAAAACCCTACAAACCAACATCAACACACAAACACAAGAAATGGGCAAAAAGTGTTGCAAAAAGAGAGCTTTTTCCTTATAAACTTTAAGAGAAGGGCCTTCATCCTTCTAGTTAGGCATGACTGATGCATGTTTAAATGATAGTTTTTTTCTCTCTTCTTTCTCTCTCTTTACTTGACTTACTACCTAAAAAACCTTATATATATTCGCTCTCTTTACTTCTTGAGCCTTTTCTTTCGCATTGCTTACTTTTTACTCAAGCCTTTCCAACACCCCTCTCTTCTCCCAACCGAAACCGAGAAGCCCACACACACACAACAAAAGCATAAGTTGCCATTTTACAAGTGTAGAAAGAGATGAGCTAAAAGCCGAGAGAAAAGACCTGTGTGTAAAATGTGTGTGCAGATATATAAAATATCTTACTTTTTATGTAACAACCAGCCAGAAAAGAGAGATGTATGGATATAATCTCACTATATTATATAACCATTTTATTGAATAGTAAAACAAGAGTTGTAAAGTAGTAACTTCTTTTTCATCTCTTCAGTTTTTTTTTCTACAAAACACACACTTGCTTTTTGGCCACTTTGTACATTTTCACTTGAGCCTCTACTTATACTACTCCTTTTCTAACAACGACTTTGCCTTCAAGCCTGTATGGATGTATCCTATATACAAGTTTTCTTTCGGGGATATATACACCATGAAGGTATGTGAAATACAAGAATAACACTTAGAAAATGAAAGAAAGGGTTATTATTTGTTATATAGGGGGAAAAAAATTGGTAGCTTCTCTCTCTCTCTCTCTCTACAACATTTCATATAGCTTTTACACATATATTATATGTTTTTTTTACATACATGTAAGTTATTTTACTCATGTACAAAAGTAGAAAGTCGTGGTATGTTGTATGTGTGATGGCAGTCGTAAAATAAGTAGTATGACAAACGATATCTATAATAAAAAAAAATCCCTAAATATTATTACTCCTGCTGCTTGTTCACGGTACAGAGACACGCAGAAAGCCTCTCTCTACACACAAGGTAGAAAGTGCACATGTACGCAGAAAAAGAGGAACAAGGGCACCTATATAACAAAAAAAAATATTTTCGGTGTAAAAAATAGTGCTGCTGCTGCTATGCCACTTTTACACAATTTCGGTGTTTCTGCTACTACCACCATTTATTATTGTGCATTTATCATCATCTTGATCTTGAGAGAAGATTTTCTTATAAGCAGAGCAAGAGATCCGAGATTTTTCTCGGAGATGTAAAAAGTATGTAAAACGCACATCTATATAAGCTGTTTTCCATAATATGCAAATTATATAACATATATAGAATGATCATTATCGCCATTTAAACTAGAATCATTAGTTTGGATATAGTAAAAATAGTTTAGTAGTTGTTGTTGTTGTGTATGTGTGATAATAATAGGAAAGTAAACAGTTTGTATGAGAATTTTTTTATATATAATTATCATCATTATTATTACATACCTGCATGTTCGGCTGGATGTTTGAGATGCCGCCACAAATTATCCAAATTGGAGTATTCAAAGATCAAGACGGGAACGAGCTGATTCTCAATTTTCGAGAGGTTTAAAAGAGTGATGAAGCGATCGTTAGGAGTAGCGTTGTCGTTAGTAATGGTGGTTGTTGTTGTAATCAGTGCTGCTGTTGTTGCTGTTGTTCCGTCTAAATCTTGTCGATGATCAGGCCGAATCGTCGTATCGTTTTTAGTTTCCTGCCGCTCCGCCCCCGAGCGTTGTTGGGGCGTCAGGAATGAACTGATAGTTGACGACGACACGGTAGTAGAAGTGTTCATTGTTGTTGGTGTTGCCGTTAGAAAACTGTTGTCCCTTTCAACAGCAACAACTTCCTCCTCAGGGGCTGCTTTAAAGAGGTAAACTTTCCGTTGAACTCCTTCCCCCTCCATTTTATTTCTTGTTGATGTAGTGACTAGTGTGACGGTTATAAATAGTTTAAACGGTTATTCCTCTGGTTTTCCTTTCTTTCATCGGTACACCAGCTGATTTAGTAGATAAACCACGTATATCTTCGTTTTTAAATAGCCTTCAGCAGGAAATTAATTTGGTGATTTAACATTCCACTCTCGTCTACATTTAACTCTCAAGTAGGTATAGTGAAGGTTTATTCATTCATTTACAATCTCTCTTTTTTTTGCATATTTTCACGGCTACGAACGGTTTATTGAGGTAAAAATTACTCTTGTAGGTTACTTTTTATAATAATATATTGTACTAGTACAGTCCACATGTTTTTTACATGTTATATATTATTATACAAAATACTGTTGTTGTTATACTGGTACAGTTTACAAGGTAACATTTTTTGATTGACAGACAGACAACATAAGAGCCACTATCATTACCACCACAGGTGTTTACGTTACATATTTTGCAAACTGCATCTCCTCCGTCCCTGTCTCGTCAGACTGATCTGGTTGAACTCCCGTGATACTTTAATACATAACATCCCCCCCCCCCGAAAATAAATCCACATTCCTCAGCGCATCTCATCCTAAATAGTTCATCATTTTTCCTGCATACCGAGCAATAACAGCAATAATTTTTTGATTGAAACTGATCAAATGATGAGTACGACGAGGACAATCACGATATTGATAAAAATAATCATAGTTTAGGTGCACACCGAATGTAAGTAGTAATCGCCTCTCGTCTCACTTATAATACAAGCTTTGTGCAAATCTTGTTGATGATCCTTCTCTCAACAAACCAGATTTACCTAATAATCACATCTACTACTTTTGCTGTTGTTCGGTGTTCTAATGGTTGTTGTACTGTTGTTGTTGTTGTACAGCAAGTGTCAGTGTCGGTCCATCCGAGTCAGTGGTGGCAATCCGAGTCAACTTGATAGAGAGAGACCAGTGCTGATTTTTTTTGTAGTCATGGGCATTTTGTCATATAGCCAGGATCACACTATTAACGTGAAAACCTGAACAACAATGAACAACCAGACTAGGAGAGGTGGATAATCTCATGTTGTTGTGATGATCATCAAAGGAATTCCTTATTCTGCCACAAGCTCTGTGAAAAACAGCATCAATGATCACAGTTTATAGACTAGAGAGAGATGAATGAAGAAAAGGGGAGGATCATCATCAAGTCTTGTGGTCTTATTAGATTTCTGTGTTGGCTCCCTCATCATTTTTTTACAGTCAAGTTCACATATTTTTCCCTGTCTGCCGACAGGTAACAAGAGAATTTTTTAAATAGATACTTTTAAAGGTATTTAAATATATATAAATAGGTAGTTAACTAGTGTGAAGAAGGCATTTAATTGTGAGGATGATATCATGTTAAGTGGAATTTGACAATTTGTGGTTTGTATAATGGGTGGATATGACAGAGACGGCGGCGGTAGTAGCGGTTTCTATTTGTTTGAGTAAAGTTATGTAATTGTAGTTGTGATTAAAGTTTTAAGCGAGTAAAGCGGCAGAGAGAAGGTTTAACTTGTCATCGTTTTTAGGTATAGTTCATTGTGCTGGCTTGAGTGAGTGGATAGGTAATATTTGAGGAGGTAGCTAGTAATTTTGTATATATAAAATAGTAATAAATGTAATGAGGGCAATTAGGCATATTTAATTTCCAGAAAAATAACGCCCTCGATCGTTTGTCTGGTATAGCTGCTGACTGACTGAGTGAAACGACGGCTGTTTGGTGTTTTGGTAGAGTTTTGGGAACACTTTTCTCTCTCTGTTTTGTTTTTGTCTGTTCATGTGCGTGGCCTTGGCTTACAAAAATTTCTGTTTGGGTTACTTAAGCTTAAGCCTTGTCTAAATAGACTTGGCTCTAATTATTTATTATTGTTAGTACAGCGAGGTTTGTGATGGAGTAACAGAGAAGTTAATTAAACAAGATAGGGTTGTGAGTTTTGGGATAGAGTTAGTTTGGAATGAAGGTGTGATTTCGGTTTTTTTATTGAACGAGGAAAGCTGAATGGAGTGTGGTGAAGGACAGAAAATATTAAAGTTTAAGTTTAAATATTGGTAATTGGAATTATATTATGGGTAGTTATTTGTAAGCTTGGTATTTAGTGTGGAGTTAGTGATGGTGGTGGTATAATATGTTACAGGAGTGGAATAGTTAGCGAGTGGGTTTTTGGTAGAGTCATTATATATTAATGATGATGATTCGGTGTTGTAATAGTAATAAGGTTGGAGCAATAATTGATGTTTTTTCTGTTGTGTTTTGTTGCAGTGAGGAAGTTGGGAGTTTAGATTGAGGAGAAGGTCGACCAAAATCGACGGAATCTGGAGTGTTTTGTAAATATTTTAACGGACTTGTACTTTGTACTGTGGCTGCAATTGGGGGTACAGGAATAATCTTAACAGTAAGGAACTCTGGCTAACCACCGGACGAGGGTCAGGTGATTGTCAAGGAGTATGGGGGATTCGGATGAGTGGGTGGACAAGGCTGAGGAAGAAAGACTTGGGATTCTTGCCAAATATGATAAAGGTCGTGAAGAAGGGGCCGAAATTGATCCTTGGGAGGATCCCGCGTTTGAAATTTACCACGTTACGGATCACTATGGGTTCATTCAGTGAGTTGTTTTAATTAATTATATATTAAAAGTATTGGTTGGTAATTGGTATTGTGTAGACATTCAACATTAACTAATGGTAATTGTCTTTTTGTATTATAGTGACACAAGACTTCCCGAAAAGATTGGAGGTCAGGAGCTCAAGGCGAAGGACTTGGAAGTCAAGCGAAGTGATAAATGGATTAAGATGTACAAGGCATGGCCAAAGTACAAAAATAGCGACAAGTTTGTCAAACGAACGCACAAAGGTATCCCGAATAAAGTCCGTGGTCTCTTCTGGACCCTAATGCTTGACTTGCCGAACATTAAGCAGGAACAGGAAGGAAAATATGCGGTACGTTTAGTACAATAGCTGATTCAAATACTCAAAAACAATTAACAATTAGCGTTTGCCAAATTTTGATTATAATAATGAACTCTTTGTTCTTTTTATTTGTAGGAAATGTATAACCTGGCACGACTTCATTCGCCTGATATACGACAAATAGACTTAGATGTTAATCGTACTTATCGTGATCACATCATGTTTCGGGAAAGATATGGTGTCAAGCAGAGATCCCTGTTTAATATTCTCGCTGCCTATTCAGTTTACAACTCTGAAGTTGGATATTGCCAGGGTATGTCACAAGTTGCGGCGCTGTTGCTAATGTACATGGATGAAGAGAGTGCATTTTGGGGATTGGCTCAATTGATGACAGATCCTAAATATGGAATGCATGGTAGGAAGAAGTTTCAAATTAATGAGTTGATGATAACGTTTGAATTTTGCTATATCAAATTTAATGCCTGTATTGTTTTTTCTTCTTTTAATAGGCTTTTTCGTCGCTGGATTTCCGAAGCTAGTTCGCTTTCAAGCTCATCATGATCGTGTCCTGCAAGTACTCCTGCCAAAGCTAAAAAAGCATTTGGATAAGCAAGGCGTAGACTCTGGCTTGTATACTCTGAAATGGTTTTTCCAATGTTTCCTTGACCGTGTACCTTATGAGTTAGCCCTTCGACTGTGGGATATATTTTTGCTTGATGGTGACAAAGTGTTGACGTGTGGAGCTTACACAATCTTAAAAATTCATGTTAAAGCATTACTCTCCCGGAAAAGTATGGATGAAATTATCTGGTTTCTGCAATCCATCATTCCAAGCCAGTTCGGAATGGATTGTGACAAAGCTATAGAGCATTATCTAAGTTGTATGAGTGACTTGCGCCGTAAAAAGCTCGACGCTGCTGGAGAGCCATCAGACGATGAGTTTCCAAAGAAGCCTTTCGGAGTGATTGAGAATATACCCAAACCAGTGCCAGTGCGAAGGGAAGCTCCAGACGAGAAGATAAGTAAGGAAATTGAAGCCAAACGGCAACAACGAGCTCAACTGGCTACCGAAGAAACGGATGATTTTGACAACGATGAAGATGAAATGGAGGAGACTTCCATGATGGACAAAGCGTCTGCGTCACGAATCTCACTTGCTGCAACTTCTGTAGCATCATCATCCATTGCGGACTCACCTCGTAACGTTCAGCGTCCACTATCCAGCATTTCCAACATTTCGTATGCCTCTGCAGTGCAAGAGTCTCCTGGAACGCTGGAGCGTTCCACCCCCTTGAAAATGAATGGCGTTAATCACGTGAAAAGCAAGACTTCACAAGACAATCCCTCATCCGTTGCTAATAAGCTGAGTCCAACGTCAGAATCTTTTGATGAGCCGCCAGAAGTAACTCGTCTCTCTGCCAAGGAAAGTTTTATGCAGAGTGGAATAAATTCCTCGTCGTATACTTCTCACTTTGTAAACTCATCTATAAATCAAGTCACGTCCCCACCAAATGCAGCCTCTACACCAAAGGAGCCGCATCAATTTCACAATTATCACGAATCCAACAACAAATCAAATGAGCGACTTCACTCTAGTGTCAATAACGACGATGTTGACGGCAGCAACAATGAGCTCATTGATGGGAAAGGAACCAATAATTCATACACATCTGCCACCAGTGATAAACGTCATCATCATACAACAAGTAGTTTAGGAAGAAAACCAGTGAAACCCATTCGTGCTTCAAAGTCGCCCAGTCCTCCGCCGCCTCCACCGCGCTCACAAAACAATTCCTCTAACTCTACATCGTCGACATTTATTTCTCACGAACAAACGATAACCTCTAATTCCACTTACACGTCGTCAGTATTCGAGTACAGTAGTTTAGAAATCCGGGACTCATCCTCGCGCTCGACAGGGCTTCATTCTAGAATTAACCAGGATGGTAGTATAGGTAGAAAGAGGGAACCACCTCCTGTTAGTCCGCGCAAATCAACGGTCGCAAGTAGCACCTCTCCTCAGTCATCCTCAGGAAGATCTTATGCCTCAGTAGATTCTTCTATTTCCTCAGTCAACATTCCTCACGGTGGTGAAGCAGTAAGAATCCATGTGCCATATAACGTTAATAACGATGCTCCAATACATAGCTCCTCTTCACATGCTTATCACGCCGCCAGCGTTGCCCCCGCATCTACTCTAAATAACAGTGCTAGTAGTATGTCGACCTCATCTAGGAATGGGATAGATATAAGTAGAAACAAAAATGACCCAAATCGTATCAAAATTGAAATATCTGGTAATAATCCTGGTGTGCCGTAGCAGTAGCACGTACACATCTCAACTTAAATGTAACGTCTTTCTGATGATGTAGGCTAGATACAGATTAGAGCATTTTTAATAGTAGTTGTGCGAGGCAGTCAGGTAATCTTAATGCAGAATTTACAGATAATAATCATGAATCATGAATGGTATATTCTAATATTTAATGTTGTACTACGCGTCAGTCGTAAGCATCTTTCAACTGGAATGGCGGCTCAGCAACATTATCGCATAATATGTTCAGAGATACTCTATATCCAAATTATTATTTTTAACGCTTGAGCAAATCAATGTTAGACGTAATACGTTACTTACAATTATCATTATTTAGCATCATTTCATCTTCTTCGTAGCGTCGGAAGAATCATCTTCTCTTGACGATGAAAATGGTGAAAGCTGAAGGGAGGAGTAAAAAGCCCTTCCAAATGCACAAATGAAGTACAAGCCACTACTACTGCTACAACTACTACTACTACGAACCGTACCGTCTTTACAACCAACTTACTCTTGGCGACCATTGTTATTGTTATAAGCGTATTAATATTATAATTATTACATTTAAGTAAGAAATTGCAGCTCTAGATTATAGTTTCATTATGCATTATGTAATGTCAATTCATGGCTTAAGATGATGAATAATGGTGGTTGATGTTGTTATTGGTGCTAATACGAATGTTTAAAAAATGTATATATTGTTAGTCTTCTCTTGCCGAACTGATTGTAAAAGAGAGAGAAAAAAGAGAAAACTATTTGTATGTTCATTCAAAAGGTCGTCGTCCCGTTGAAAGATGGTTATAAACAAAACTACTATCAGCGTCCACTCTGTTGAATTTTAGATCTGATTATTTCTATTCCAAATTGTATGTCCGATCAGTCAGTCGTCGAAACTAAATTGAAATTGTACTCTAAATAAATCTATAAAAATCTGCTATCTAAATCAATGTTGTCATATCTGTATCGCTATTTTGAACAGCTTACATTTTGCAGTAGATGTTTTTTTCTTTCTTGTTAAACAAAACTACTGTTGAAAAGCGTGTAATACTGAATGAAAATATGAAGAGAAATTCTTGTTGACTTGGCTACGTTGTTGTTATAATTGTATCACACTATAACTTATATAAAAAACCCTGTACTCTCTAATCATATCTACAACTATTGTTGTCAATTAGATGAAAATTACCGAAATAATTGACATGACATAAAAAAACTATATATTTAAAAAAAACTTACTACTTGCTGGCATTTAACAGTACTAGTAATTTATAGAGAAGAGATATACCTGTACACATAATAGAGACATGATATTATTATTATTACAATATATTATATTCAAATATACCTACCTACCTTATCATCAGTACTGCTATATTAATTGTTGACAACGACTTTGCTTCGAACTGTATTTAATATCACTCTTATTTAAATATTTATTTAACAATTGTTCTTATATTGTTGGTATTCATTTAAATCACTTGTAGTATTTTAATAGAAGTATTCCAGTAACCTCTGGAATGGCATTTACTACCGACTGATTCTGATTTATACATAATATTATTATTATATAAAAAATATAAATATATATTTAACTCTATATTTACTTTATATATGTTGTTTAAATAAAGAGAAGTGAAACGCTATCAAATTATCAAAAACGCGAGAAAAATTGTAGAAGCTGAAAAAATGTTAATTTGTTATATGCGAAAAAAATGTAAAGGGGAGAGCGACATATATATGACTTAAAAATATGACTAGTGTTCTTCTCTTCTTTCGTTAAAGAAAATTATTGTTATTTAAGTAAATGAAGATTATAAACTGTCATATTTATAATTGGCTACAATAATGTAAATTACAATTAAATTATTATTACAGAATATTTTGTGAGCGATGTAAGCAAAGTGAGCAAAAGAATGCCTATATATATATACATCATTTATATATATGTGTGTTCCATAGTCATTTAATCACAGTGTTATTTTTATTATTATCATTATAATTATTCTCATTGATACAGTTTCATTATTATTATTTGATATAAAGCTACTATTTTAACGAACTGAAAGCGAGAGAAAAAAATGTAAAATGAAATACGACAACAAAAAATAATATATATATACAGATATAATATGCATACTTATACGTAGATTATATGGAAAATGAAGGGAAAAAAATTATTAGCCGCAGTCAGATGGTTCTACTCTATATTTACTACTACTATTATTATTATTATTATCATTAAAACTAATCGTACTCGTGTGACCTACCTGCGATCTTTTTCAGCAATAACCGGAAAACTGCTTTTTCGTAGCCATAGAGACTTTATACTTACTAAACTACTCTCTCTTTTTACGGAGAAAGGTTAAAAATTATATGAGTTTTTTTCTGTGAATTTTGATTTTTGTACTTGTGTTTACTTAAATACTTATTTATGACATGACATGACATGTTTTTTTGGATTATATACATAAAACATGAGAGAGAATGAAACCGAAAAAATGTAAAAGTACTGAGAACAATGTACCTACACACACGTGTGCATTTTTTATTTCGCATGAAATAATGCGAGGGCATATACAGCGAAAAAAATGAAACGGAAACATTTTCATACAACTGGCACATATTCTGCTTTCACCGATCCATCAATGCTTACTTTCACTTTGAGGCCGTAAAGGAAGAACATATTAAATTTCGTTCATTTAGTTATATATGGACTGTTGCATATTGGCATATATGAAAAAAGTCGGTTTTAACATTAATGTGGTTTGGAGGCCGTAAAAATGAACCGTTATACTGTATAATCGTGACTTGTAACCAATTTGCGGTTAGCGATGAGATATCCATCATTAGTGAGAAGTATGACGATGCAAATAAATGAAACGTAAGCAATCAAGAATTAAACAAAAAGGGCACGACGGCACAGTGTATTTTATTGAATATTGTTATATAATCATCAGAATCACACTATCAGATAAAAACTGGAATTTTATTTGCTTACATTAGAAATAAGGATGTATGTAAGTGTATATATTTTTTATCCGCATTATGACTCAATTGCAAGTTTAGCAAAAAACGCCGTTGTTAAAAACTTGCTCTAAACCATTTATGATGATTCTGCATTTTTAGTGAATTCTGCTCGTAAATTCATCAATTCTCGTTTAGTACGGTGTCTCTAGTAAAATAAATTGTTGACCCTTGTCAGTAATACAAACAACTAGTTTTTGTTTTGTTCTACTTGACTGTTTGTTATTTGAAATTATGTATTGAGAATTCAACTGTTACACAATGAGAGCTGCATAAAATTTCCGAAATAGAGAGAGAGCGACCTGAGTTCATTTGTTGAGCAATGAAATTCTAGGTTATTTTCGTGACGAAAAAACGGAATACTTTTTTGCTCGATATTTGTATAAACGGCAGCAGGAAAACAATTAACTTGAAAATTATAATAATTTTGTTGTAGATTTGTAGATCCCTGTGTTATCTTTTATATGACATAGGTAATCTCTGATTCTTCATTTTTTTACAAGGCATAGTTACATGTACACGTACAACATACACAAGTACATAAATGTATATTTTTTGTTACCAGATACATTTTTTTGTGTTTAAAAAAGTTTAATTATATAACTAAGGCTAAAATCGCAAAGACTACAATAATACTCATTAATATTGTTGCTCTATGAAAACCATTGAAACGATCGTTTATCGTTACATTAAAATTAAAATTTTCTCCCCTATTTATTTGTTACATATATATTGTATATATGAATTAATTAAGTATATTACATTATTTTATTATTATCTTGTGATTTAATCAGCGATTTTTTTAACTACTTTCATTAAAAGAAGCCATACACGTAGAGTCCCTTCTTGATTTCTCACCATCGATATTATTGTTGTTGGTTATTTTTTTATTAAAAATGCTATGGATTTTTTTGTATATATATTTTTTATATCTCATTCCGTCATTATTCAAGCCCTATTTTGCCATCCCGTGCATTTTTCCATGAAATGCGAAACCCGAAAAAAATCCTTTTTATTTTACATGAGCAATACATTTAGTACATTAATTATGTTAACCAACTTCCATGCTGTTTTTGTTTTTTGTTATATGATGTTGATTGAGTATGTAACCAATGGTTAATATGGTACAAAGAGTTTTTTAATAATTGTGCTTGGTAATTGACGATATTGTTATTAATCTCCTGTTTTTTTGTCGTTTTGGTAAAAATGTCCTTCGCATCCATTTTTATGTATTATCATAATTAATTATTATTGTGGTTATTTTTCTTGCGAGGACGATCCCGTTCTCGGTTGTTTTTTGGCTGTTGGTTGTTATTGTTGCTGTCTCTTGCCTTGTTTTTCTTGCCACCTATCCCAACACAAAATAAATGTTTTTATATTAAAAAATTGGGTTTTTTAAAGAAATTATAATGAATACTACTGAGAATATACTTAAAAAATAAAGATATTTTACTAACTACATTAACTATCCGCTACTCTACTATCAGTATCCTATCTGTAAGTTACAGACTGTAACTCCTCATTACCCTCTTTCTTGCCCTTGCATTCCTTCCGTATCGTTTTCTGTTCCTCACAGACAGTCCTGTCTCCACGCTTCAATGTAAATGTCCGAGTCCGAACTTTCGATTGTGGGTCACACGCACTCCAGGATCCCTTCTTGTATTTGCACATTTCTACAAAAAGAAAAGAAAGGAAGAATAGTAATGGCTTTGTTTACTCTCATATTCCAATTTCTTTTATAATATTGTGATGATGATGACATTTTCTTGTTTCTACATAAAAAATTTCGTCATAAAAGAGCAAGCACCAGGCATACAAGCATTACTCACAGACACGTGGTGTCAGGCAGTCTATGCCAAGAAAAAAGTGGATATAACACGTAATATTATTGTTGCGTGTGTGCAAAAAAATAGGATTTTGCACTGCTGCATGCATACCATCAAGCATGAGTGTGCTTACTACAAATATCATCATCATCATCATAGCGTGCGTTCAACTCTCGGCTAATTTGTACAAAAGCCACTCAAACAGAGTTTAACTTACATAAAAAAGCAATATATTCTACTAAACTAGACATAAATATGTAGATAAAGTAAACAAGAGCAATGATGCTATAAAAAAAATTTTGCGCTTACTATTATTCCCATTTGCTGGGTCAGCCTGACGTGTTATACGTCTCAGGAGGTCCAGGCCATTCTCATACTCCACTTGTGCTCCCGTCGAGACAAATTGCGAAGAAGGAGAATCCTGTTGTTCTGTCAATGGTTTGGAATTTGCATGATGAATGCATAAGAAGACCAGCACGGCAGATGCGATGAGCACGAGATTGGTTTGCTTCATCATCATTTTTTCTTTCTTCAAGAAAAGCTATTTACTTTTGAACAATGAAAAATTATGTAATCCCGTTTCTTGTATTGTCCTTTTTATCCTCGGTGTTTTAATTACTGCAGAAATTCTATGCACGAATTTCTATGTCGTATTTCTCTCTAACAAGAATTCCTCCTACAAAAATAGGTAATACAAAAGTATGTATAATTAGAAAACACGTTTTTACCCAAATTTCATACAATCACAAAATCCTACTAATTCCTAGACAATATTATTTCCTGTTCTTGTTTGTAAGCATTCCCTAGTAGCTCTCTTGTAATCACTTGCTAATTGAGAATCCTAACATGCAAATTCAACCCAAGAGAAAGAAAATTGCCCTACACTCATAACAATACACATAAGATCTTACATTCTTTCCTGATTTTTTCTCTCATGACAAGTGCATAAAACATTCTCCTTCCATTTACACCGTAGCTCAACACGCACACGAGAAAAACACAAGCTAAAAAAATTCCCTTTTCCTCAAAAAACCTCTCTATAAAGTTAGGGAGATTTGCCAATTCCTTCAAAGAACGCACAAACAAACCAAGCGAGAGAAAGAGAATCCTTCTCGCAAAAACTTGTCTCATTCATTCAGGCAGACAGAGAAGAGAAAAAGCCCAAGAAATATTTATCCGACACGACAATTCTTATGATTCTGCTGACTATGCTAGAGCAATAGAAAGGAATTTATCGGGAAAATTGCTCAAGTATCAACAAGGCGATAATGATGCCGTTACGTAAGAAACCGTCATCACCCTACCAAAATATTATATATGATCCTCATGGTAATAATCGTAACGCTATATTATGATAATTGAAAAATGGGAATTGGCAATTCACACTCACACACACACACAGTTAGTTTCCGCTCGACAACAAAAGAAAGACGGAGAGAAATAGCAGGAGTAAGCAGTAAGGTAGCTTAGGCAGGCAGAGTGAGAAAAGGAAGTTTTGGAACTGGGGTTTCCGTACGTAAACAAATTTGTTGTCCTTGTTTCTTTCCCTGATTTCCAGCGAGTATGTAGCAGCAACGCACTTGTATGTACTACTGTTCAACGAGAACAGGAAAACAGCTCTGTTTTCAATGAATGATCTCTCCCCACTTGTTCCAGAGATAGGAGAAATTGTGTAATTGTGTAGGTAGATAAATTTTATCCATGCAGTCAGTGTGCAGTAGTAGCTGTTCTGGTGTATATGGAGGTGGTGGTAGTGGTGGTGTGATTCTCTGTCTGCTTGCTAGGCTACTACTGTGCCAGTGTTCTCCTCTGCTGCTGGAGAAAGTGTAATGACCAATAAACCCCGTCTCCTCAACCAAACTATCGCTATTTGCCTATTTATTCCTCTTCCCTTCTTCTTCTCTTAAAGTTCTGCTCTGCTTCTGCTGCTGATATGTTCTCCTTATTTTAAGTAGAGGAAGATTTACGGTTATGTTCTGTCTGTCTGTCTGTCTGACAGCATATCTTTGAATTTTAGTGGTGATGACGGGTAGATAGTAAGGTTTCCAGGTTTTCCTGGGGGATAGATAATTTTATTGTGGAATTTAATAAAGGAAGCGAAAGTTAGTACTTTGGCTTCCGTATGGGAAAAAATGTTTTTCTTTGGAATCTGAAGGTTGACAGTTTATTAATATTTTTCTTTGGTCATATTGATGAACGATAATTAATTTACTTCATACAATGAAGGTTTTAATAACATTGCTACTCTTATAGAATGATTCTGTTGACATATAGTTTGCGCTACTTGGGTTAAACCGGGTTTAGTTCATTGCTTATTAACTTGACTGACAGCATTTAGCGAGTCAGCATGAGCCTGATCTTACTAAAACCTTCATCATCATCAACACCACCATCACACCAGCAAGTCAAGGGAAAACATTGAAATCCAAAATATAGAACGAGCTTTGTGTAAGCAAAACAGACAAGACAAATATTAAGAATATTATGAACATTTTACAAAGAACAGGAGATTTCCAGCTTTTAAAGGAAAATATTTCCTAGCATGATACCCTCTAATATAATATGATACCGTTGCTGCTGCTGCTATACTGCTCTGCTGAGCTATGCACATGTTTCCTTTCTTCTGGCTATAATCTGACATGTAATATTAGTTTGATGCTGTTTCTCCTGTCTACTTTTTTACAAGGACTTTATGTCTAATATATTGTTAATACAAAAACTTGTCGGATTAAACAACCTTTATTGTAGGTTACTTAACGCGCCGTGTTGCGGTCACTATTTTATAGGTGTACTTACGTGACTCGGCAGTTGAGGTGGATAATGCACGTAGTATCTTTGCCCAGCGAAAAAAATATATATCCAGAGAGGTCCTACTAACAAAAGGCGAGGAAAAACACCATTTTAAATTAAATACGAGATGCGATGGGGTAGAAATAGAAGTGGTCGGTCGTCTATAGCCAAGTGCTTGTCTTTAGTAATGTTTCTTACGTCGACATCGTCGTCGTCTGGTCTTGCAAGAAAGGAAAAAAAAGTAAGAAGGGGATAAAAGGGGAATTGGTTTCGTCTCTGAGAAAAAAAAAGAGAAGCGAAGTAGGAGAAGCAGCAGCGGCGTTAGCGATATATTATGTAGTAACGCATATATATCCACTTCTCTAGTGGTGCTTATGCATACGTGTCATTTTTTTGTTTCAATTTAAAGGCACTCTCCTCTTTTCTTCGTCTTAAAAGGAAACTGAATAAGAGAAGCAGAGGGGATAATAGTCACACAAGAGCAGCAAAAGCATAGCACAATGTCTTGCCTGTGTGCAGAAATATATATTGTAATAGTAAATAGTAGTAGTATTGGTAGTGGTGTGAGATGATGATATTATGTGGTTGGCCTAGAAATAGGGCGGATACGAAAGGATCAATATCACATTTTATGTACATAATACATCATCGTGCTACACGCTCTATAAGCACTTACATTCATTTTAACTTATTTAGCTATGTATTATGTATGCATCTCTTTTCCCTTTTTTCGGCTAGAAATACTTAAGGGCAAGTTTTTATATTTTTCCTATTACTCTGCTTCTGGCTGTTCCTGCTGCCGCTGCTTTGTCATGTCATTCTTCTCTTTTACTTACTTCGAGAGAGAGAGAGAGAGAACGCGGAGGAGAGCGAGAAGAGAGAGAACAGTTCCGTAAAAGAAAACTTTTATACATATTCCATAAACCTTGCTATTGCTTGTGCTACGTCGTACATAATATTCCCAACTCGTCCTTTACCCCTTTCCTCTCCATGATGATCATGATAATATCGTTGTTCTTTTTAGTCCATATTCCCAACAAACAACGTCTCATTCTTCTCCCATCCCAGGCACAACTGAACAGGGAGAGAAGTAGAGAGAGAGAGAGAAGAAAAAAACATGGTAGAAAAACAAGAGAGAAGGATGGGAACTTTTAGGCAAGGCTGCTCGGTCTCTGCCCTGAACTGCTGCATTGGATTCTCTCCGCTTCTCTGCCTCTGCCTGCTCTGCTCCATAACATTTTTCAACATCATCCCAAAAAAAAACATCTAACCCTTTCACTACCGTAATATGTCAGCCAAAGGTATAATATCTGCATTTTATACCCATGCCATAATACTATAGCCAAAGCTAAATGTACAATATTATGGGTATAATATGAATATTAGTGTTATGCAGAGGAAAACCGTGTAGAATAATAACTGAACTCATTTCGGGTATTTTTTTTCTTCTTCTTCTTTCGGCAAAGGTTCAGCCTCGAAAAGCATAGTACACTTGTAAGTCGAAACACTTTTGAAAAGGCCATCCTAATATTATGTTATGTTGTTGTGTCGGCATATTTTCTGTGTGCTTTTTGTCTATTATCTGGATACTTTTTTTCCGTATCTGCTTGACCGTCGTTGTTGAGCTCTTTAAAAAGCACTCTAAAGATTCTCAAAGTCCACGATGAGGACTATAACCAGCTAAAAAAGAGAAGCTCATCAAAATACATAAAAAGCGAAAGAGAGAAAAAAGAACAAAGTATTCACAAGGAAGAAAACAGAAAAAAAAGAGTTAAAAAAGCATGTCATGTAAAAGTAGTCTGTAGTAATAAGTAGGTACATGGCTACAAAATAGAAATACATACTCTTGCCATTATTATGTAAGCATGTATTTTTCATTTTCATTTTATCCTTTTAATGTACACGTCCTTCCTTCGAATCTCTTGTGGTGATTCTCTGTATTATGTCGCTTTACTATGCTCCGCTACTTTTGTGGCTCTGCAAAAAATTGCTGACTACAAGCATTATTAGTAGAGAGGATACATATTTTTTGAAATAGAATCGGGGAGCCGCGTATGTGTGTGGAAAAGATACTGGGAAAAGGATGAGCAAAAAAAAGTTGATCCTCTTCTTCTGCAACTCGCTCTCTCTCTCTTTCTACTTTTAAAAGATAATGTAATGGATGGATGATGGGGATATGGAGTGAGAAAGATAGTTTGGTGTGCTTCTCAAGTGGAAATAGTGTTTTTTGTGGTTTGTAAAATAGTTTTTTTGCTGCTTCCTTTCATCCTTCTTTTTTCTCCAGTTGTTAAGTTAGTTGAAATGTAAGTGGTAGTATGTGGTAATAGTCTTTCGTTTTAGTAGACAGAGAGGGAAGTGAAATGTAAGACAGAAGAGGGTTATATAGATGGCGAGAGAAGAGAGAGGGGGGCTCTTTTTAATGCTCTGGTCATGTCTTGTTTCTTGTGACTACCCACCGAGAGAGAATATGATATTTATATAATAAATAGATATACAATGGTTATAACAACAGAACATTATTTTAATATTGGTTCATGGTTCAAAGACCTATAAAGAAGGGAATTTCAGGTGAAGTACATCACAAGAAGGATTACTCGGGAGGATATGGCTTTTTGTGTCTTTTCCTTATTCACTGGCAATGCTCGACTGAGTGGGGTTCTATATGGCAAAACTTTTTGTTAACAATTTTTTTGCGCAAATAAATAAAAGATTTCAATTTCCCGTGTGTGTACCCCTATCTTAATTTTTTTCTCTTATTTCGCTTTACTTTTTTTCAAAGGAATGTAAATAGTTTCATTTAAGTTGGGGAGTAGTAGTAATTGTTCCTTTTGCTGACGTCCAATGAAAGATGAATTTGAAAATTATATCCGAGAGTTTTTTTTACTTTGTGAGATAATTGGAATTCGCCAAAATGTAGCTTTGCCACTTGGCCTTCTAAAATGCCATTTAGCATCATCATGTCAAGGAAAGGATACAACTTTAAGCTTCAGTAAAGTTAAGTGGGAATAGAGAAGGCTATATTATACCTAGTGTATAACCGTAAGGGTTTGTGTGCGCTGATGAAAATTTCAAAACGCTTTTAGGACCCTTACGAAAGTAGCTTTTATGGTAACTGTTTAGCATTGGCGGTTATTTTTTTTTCTGTTTTTTCGGATAAAACAAAAACAAGCAAAAGGAACTAACTATACGAAAATGTTTTGCAAAGCAGCTTTGTTCTCCGTTTAAACTTTCTACTGCGCTGCTTTTTGTTTACATCTTTAATGTATCTTTCATCTTGCGTCTTTGAATTTATTATTACGTAGAGCATTATGTACTTTATGTCCGCTTATTAATATTTTGCGCAAAAAAAAAACAATTTCAGCATTACCTAAATACCAAGTCAAGCTACATTTTATATTTTGCCAGAGAGCAGCTAGTAAATGAAGTCATAACATAACATAATAATTTGTTCATGCCAACCAACCTCAAAAGTAATTGGCATCTGGGAGTTGCACTGTTCCACACACGCATCAAAAACTTTGAGTGTAGAGACATGTGCCTCGTCAAAGCTTAATATGTTCCTTAAACGATGTTACATATAAAACACACAAGCTTAAATGAAGAAATGGGAATGAAAGTCGAGTGGATGGAGTGTGTGTGTGCAGCAGGCTTTTAGATGATGGATGATGGAGTAAACTCGAAAATGAATGTGATGTGGATTGTGCAACTATTACAGAGCATTTCAGCATCACATTGTGGAACACATGCTATTATTGCTGCTGCTTTGACATTAAAATTGCGAATTGGTAGGAGTAAGCTGCTGCGTTGTTGCGTAGTTCAGCAAATTCTTTATGTAAACAGGAGAGCAACGGGGTAATTTGATACTTCTGCTCTGTTGAATCGACAACAGTCTATTTTTGCTCTAGTTTTCTCTTTACTACCAACTTTAATCCTGTTTCATGTACTGGAATCTCACAAACTGCCGTTGGATGAAAAAAAATGAGGATTTAAAGTTTTGTAGGGCTCTTAAATATATAACTTTTCCAGAATATTTATTCATAAACAATATATAAACAAATCATCTCAACCATAGTTGGTTTTGGTATTTTCCAACAAATTGATAACGGGCATACTATTAATAGGGAAATTTGTGTTCAAACAAACATGACTACGCATTAAGTTAATATACATTACAATAAAAGGTTACATTAAAATGTCAGGCTGAGTCACACAGGTTTCAAGGAATTATATGTATAGTACACATGGGAATGTGATACTACTAAAACTGGCCTTAATATAAAAGAATCATTTGTGAAGAAATTGAATGATGCGTCAATATTTCCCCGAATTTTTACTCATCACGCTTGGATCGTAGAAACTGATTAACAATAATAAATGGTCATGTTATACCGTATTAAAACGTGTTATCTTATGTAAGTAGATTGGTGCAGGCATATACGTGTACTTAAGTTATAGCTGGGTTTATTGATACGAGAAACATGATTGTCATGGAAAGGGTACTCAAGAATGATCATCACCGTAGCTGGACGGGATTCCTAAGGCATACATATAGACGTGTTAAAATTTTCATGGATACATATTATTTGTCATTAATTGCGAGATCCATTAGCAATTTACCTGTTCAAGTAGAAAGAAAATACAGGAGAGGAAATAACACCTTGCTTGACCATGCTGTTGAAAACAGGAGGAATCCTATCCACAGAAATTGTGTCATAAGCCATGCCCAAGATGCCGTCAAATTTAGCTGCCACAAATGTCAATCCGGGCTCGTTTATCGCTTCAGCAAACACTTGGTCCTTGACGGAAACTCCACCAATCTGATAATGTCATAGCATCATTCATTCATGACATTGTAACACATTCATATCCTGATACATATACACACACATGACGACTTTGACATTTGACAACGATATGATATTGACATTTAAGCTTACAGCAACGGTGTCTTGTGACAAAATCCCAGACAAACTTCCAGATCCATATCGGATTTCAAATGCGGTACCATTTGCTTTGTAAGTTGAGGACTTTTTACTGTCGTACTTGTTGTGAAGCCCTGTAACATGGGAAAAAGTAGAACGATGAGTTGTTTGTAAACTTTTGTTTGCCTTGTGGATGCCAGGAGTGAACTGTTTCCAATTTCATATAGGGTATTAGATACATACACTTGACATCTGCATAGTTTGCAAATAAATAACTGCAACAGTATACTCCATAAAAATTTACATGTTACAGGCATGCATAAAGATAAATTTGTAATTTGATCAGTAATAAACTTTTATGGAACAGACTACAATGCAGTGTAATTATATAAGAGAGAAGTAATGGCTCAGTCATTATGACTGTAATGGAATTTTGTTCACAAAGAAGATTGATAAAAGAATCGCAACATTAAGCAAAATTTGTATATTAACCGTACAGCAAGCTAGATTAGTCCATCCACATTTTTTGGAAGGAACCCACAAGTTGGATGAGCCAGTGTCAAAAATAACTCGGAATGTTTGTGGGGGTGTGCCGATTTGAATTGGTCCGTAGTATTGAGCCTGTCATTCACATACAAACAATATTTTCCCTTAGAAATTGACTACATCTCTGCAAGATTTCTTAAAGTAACAGGCATATAATCATAGCCATTAGAATTATTTCAAAATTTTTGCTTACGTCCAAATAATTAGACAAAGGCTCAGGAATAGGTCCACCCAGTCCTGTCCAACGATGATGAACAAGCTCGATATCAGTGCCAACTTCCTTCAATAAATGACGAACAGACTGAACCTTGGTCAACGGGATTCTGCATACATTCAAAATTTAACATTTAATGATTTTTTTTTTCATAATGTCCATATAAATGCTTTATATATAAAATGTATATGGTGACGCTTGCATAAGATGAACCTTTCTAGTTTTTATCATCACTTAACACTTTAAACAGTGCATTTCTTAGAACTCAGTAATTGAAGCTAAGCATATTAGTAAGTATGGGTGGCATACACATTAAATGATTTAAGACGTAAAATATTTTAATAATCGTATCAACAACTTGCCCAATATCTAAATGTGAGAGAATGAAAAATGAATATCATCATAATAAGCAAGAAAGAGCATCTTAAATAGTCATCCTAAAAGTATTTATGCATTCATCATAGAATTATACGTGATCACGCTATCAGAATGTAACCTTAATAACATTTTTGTATACTCCATTTTCCTGGAATAATCTTACTCTTTAATAAATTTATCAGTCCGTGATAGAAAAAATAAAGTATTAATTTTATTCCATTTCTCCTGTCGTAAATAAAGATGTTTATTGTGCTCTATTGAATTTTAAAGCTTACATATAAAAAACTGCACTTTATATACCATTCATATTATTCATTTCGTTTACGCTTTTGTTTTGCATGAAGTTTTTTCACAGCGAATGAAACTCTTTTCTGTATAAAAATTTATGTAGGTATATAATATGGTTCATATAGAAAAGTAAATATTTTCAGAGTTTTTTATTTCAGCATGAAGAAGAAATGGGAAGGAGAGAGTATTACATATGCATGGCAGAATAATATGCCATCAAATTGAAGCATACTATAGCTTTACTATGATTCATGATGATACGAAGTTGTTTTTGCTGCTGCTATGATTCAGCAGGATGTTCGTTCCTATAGTCGTAAATTCTTACTTTGGCCGTGCTTTCTCACAAACTAATATCACACAAAAAGTAAAGCCTTTCTATAAATTCCTCGGTATTCTTCTATATTTATTATGTAGTTTCGCAGTTGCTGGCTGGATTATTGCCGTCTTTCTTTGTGTATGACTATGACAGAGTATGCTGTACTTGGCAAGCATCTGCATTTGTTATTTCACTGTAAAAGATAGGACAGCAGTCAGCAGTCAAAGTCGTTAAATATTATATTATCACAATGAACTTTTGCAATATGACTATCTTGATATGTAAATGTATGGATGTATGTAGATATTTTATATGTGCTCGAGTGAAATTAAAACAGATTCATTTTTTTGTTTTTTGGTTGATGCCATAATGTTTTATGCATATTATTGTAAGTACGGAGAGAGCAGTGTTGAATATGACAGATCTCAATGACACAGGGTTATTGCCAAATGGTACAAGCAGAGAATTTATGGATTTGCAAAATGAAAATCATGTAATAACAAAGAAATCTCACATTTGACATTGTTACTGTGTAGCCACTACTGTAAAATATTCTTATTTTATGACAGTCGCTGCAAAATGTATATGAACTTTCATTTAAAATTATAAGTGGGGTTAGTTAGATATTCATTTCTGAATACACTTACCGGACAAACGATGAATCCGCAAAGGCACCGGCCACAACAAGGCCTAAAATCACTAAGCGTCCGAACGCCATTTTATTTTCCCCCAGTTCAAACCTGGAGCACTAACAACCGTTTACTTTTTCCAGCAAAAAAAGATGAACCTAAGCAATAAAAATGATAACACCCGAAGTCCAGCAGTATGATTCTTCGTACTCCCTCGCCACTCTACAAAATCCAAGTGATGCTGGAGAGACGACAGTCTTTTAATTTTGACAAGAACACGGATGACGATAATGACTTTTTGTACAAATAATACCTAATCCAACCCAACAACTGTTGTACCATCCCATCCAAGTATATACAGTTACATAGGTACTCCTCTAAAAATAAAGTAAAAAACAACTAGTCTCTATTTCACTATTCAGTTGTTAAGGTCTTTTCATACTGCTGATGAAGACGATGATGCTCGATGATATCATTTTCTCCAAAGTCATGACAATTCCGTATGATTTTATATATAATATGTTTCTAAGGTACATCTATCATTTGACCATTGCACGATATTTATCGGTGTTGGAATCCTCAGCAGCATAATATTTAATATGAAAAGTAGGCACTTATATGTATATACACACGTATATCTTGGTTTTTATCGTCAATGATTAAAAAACAGTCATAGACATAAGCCGAGGGGTCGTCAGGCGTTCATGGCAGGCCAGTGTGTATCGAAGGAAAAGAAAAAGACGAAGCTCCACAAGTGAAGTACATGAACCACAAGTCCAATTTACTCTCCACTTACTCACGCTATAATCATCGTCATCATCGCCGTCTTTTCATATGCAAAAGTATACACGAACATTATCTTGTTTGTCCAGCCGCAGAAAAAGAAGAAAAATGTTCGTACTTACACATGCATTCAAAAAACATGCTTATTATCTTATATCTTTTCCAGGTTATTCTTCTTTTCTGTTCAGTGAACAACCAAAGTCGTCAGCAACAACAGCCTTCAGTCAGCGAGTCCAAATACTTACTTATGTAGTAGTTGTATTCAATCAGTGCAACAAACTGGACTGGAAGCTTATATGATGTATGCATGTACATATTATGTGTTTTAACCTTCTCGAATGTTTAAAAAATAGATTAGGTTTAGCAACCACTATACCGGCAGAAAAGAAGAGCATAAACAAATAGGTAAGAGGCAGAAGCAGAGAAGTAAATAGTGCATGGTTCTTTTATAATGCATGGGAAAGAAACGATGTTCCTCTTGAGAATTATTAAGAAGGTTTTGTTGACTCATAGAAAAATAGCTCATGTTATTGCATGTTCTATTCATCCAGCTCACTTTGTCAGTTTTTCTGGCTTTCCATTTTATAAGACAGTGTGAGCTTCGCTTTTGGTGATTTGTAGAAAATATGAGCTTAAATCATTGAAGATATTGTTATGCTTGTATTTCATGCACCGCTAAATGTCTGAACAAAATTACTAACTTATTAGTTTCTTTTTTAATTAATATATTTGCATTTCCTGAGGATTCATCCAAATTGATACCACTGAACATGTCTTAATTTAGACGCGTTATCACGAGAATGGAAGCCTATGCAGGATAACGGGAGAGCAGAGGATAATATGCATATTAATAGCACTAGCAATAGATTGGGATTTTTAGATAAGATATGCAAATATGAATACTTTCATTTCGGCCAAAGTATATGAAGCATGACGATACGGAGTTGTTCAAAAATTGGTTGTAGTGGGTACTACAGTAGTCTGCACATTTTCCATTTTAAATTATACGTTACAAGCGAAGCGTCCGTTAATATCCTTCATTCCTGGGTACATGGTCCTCGCATTCTGTTCAAAGTTCAAATCCAACATTCTCTCAAAACGTACAACCTATAGCTAATATTTTAGTTAGTTCACTGATCTCACTAAAGTTTACCTGCTAGTTAGGCTAAAGGTTAATCGTTTCAAGAATCTAAGTGTAAAAAACCCTCCCTTTTGACGATGTCATCAGATGGCAATAGCAATGGAGACTCCGACATTTTGTACGAGTGTCGCAAATGTAACTGCATCGTTGGGAATGCTGCTCAAAGGGATGAACATAAAGCTTACCATAGACGAATGAATGAACTTCCAGAAAGAACTCGTCTTGGTGTCCAGGCGCAAAAGATTACCCTGGAGATTCCAATTCCGGGGCAAAGGTCCTAAAATAATATTTTGCAAAAACAGTAGTTAACTGTTACAAAATTTAAATTATATTTTTGAAAATCGATGTATCTCTCTGCAGCTCCGTGGTATCCCTCACTATCCATGCTTCAGTACGCCAAACAGGAACTGTGTCAGCACGTCCTCGGTCCAGTTTTTGGAGAAATCCGAGGAATCCTCCTCGTAGAACCTATGAAGATAACAGGACCATTTCTGGACGCCAGTTAGAAACAAGACGAGCATCACGGCTTTCTGATAGAGCAAGATCTGGCCATAGAGGAATAACAATTCCTTCTGGAAGGACAACGAGTCGTAGAGGAATACCGCCTGCGTCTGTAGGAAGAACCGCTCGGAGGGGAAGGAGCTTTGTTAGAGGAAGTACTAGAGGAACGGACAATCCGACGCCATCCCGGAGCAGACCTGTAACTCGATCACAGACACGACAACAAAAACATCTCTAAAAATCTCTCAAATCTACTTACATGTTGTATTGTCATTGTGGAGGGTCTACTTTCGCCATTTATTTTCATGGTCCATGACACGTACTTAACAAGGAATAAGTATGAAATGCAAAATGTAAGTTAAAATTACTAGCGCAGTGTCATGCTACATTTTTATTCGTAATGCAATAATATCATTTAACTGTATAAATTCACTTTACCCTGATGTGGCTAAAATATTTTTGTCACGTTTTACAGGCGCAGCTAACCAATTGAGAATAGTGACAACTGCGTTGGACCTCTTTGTTTCTCTGTGGATTCCAATGAACAACTTTATCATCTTATTAGGTATATTAGCTAAGTATATTATTATATATTATATATTATATATAAAAGCATAACCACATCCGTCAACAGATTTTTTGAATTAATTATAATACATGCTACATATTGTGATCTATTGTTTTAATGGAGAAAATGATATTCTCTGTCGACTGGTCTTATGTTGAAAAGTTATTCATTTTCATTATTAGTTTAAGCAGTGTTGCCAATTAAAAATAGATCACGATAATGCTCCATAGCTCAAAAGGTCTCAATTTACTTATGAAATAGTTAGAAAAACTATAGAAGCTACAAATCTCATTAAATACTCTATTTACTTGAAAGTAATACGTTAATTGAATAACGTAGCTAGAATGTGTGTAATATGTACTCGTCAAAGGCACAAAATATTTCTACCTCAATGCTAGTCTGAGTTTAATCCATAGACTGACTAATCTGATAAATGTTTATTAAATGAGTATAGTTGAACTGCATTCATCATTGAGCTTGTATTATGTACGCAGGCAATTTTCATGCTTTGGTATATCACATGCCTTTCATTGTCACTTAAAATGAAATTGCATTACTTTACTAGTAGGAATTTACAACCCGGTGAACATCTTTTTATGACAAGCGAGTAGTGTTGCAAGATGGTGACGTTTAGCAAGTTGCATTTGTCAGATAATGCGTTTAAAAACATGATGAAAACAACTAGAAATGGATTTGACGTTTTTATTGAAAATACAGCAGACTTGGTACATTTTTTTACAAATACATTTTACACGACATTACAGTATGAATTATGTATATTGTATTCAATTATAGTACAATAACTTATTTAAAATTTAACATAAACTGTTTTCACATTTCCACGCAATACTACATTTTCGCTGGTTATTAGAGTGTAAATATGTATGCACATACATTTATATGTATACACAATATAACTTTTATATTCATTTATCAGTACTTACAGAATTGTAACTTTGTTGTAATAATAATTTTGTAGAGAAATGCAGAGGTCTCCGTCATTGAATGGTGTAATCGGAATGATAATATGGTAGAAAAGGGTTTCTTGTCGGTAATTTTGTTGGTATGTCAGATGAATTGTTCAGTTTTGTCGTGTGGAATATAATATTTCAGTTCAGTTTTCCATCTATTTAAAAAACTACATTTACCAATTATTAAATAATTCTTAAACGGTGATTACATGTGTGATAGATTTTGTCTGTTGATAAGTATAAATATGTATATCGGACTTAATTTTGAACGACTGTGTCCCTGATTTGGAATATTTGTTGTGTCAAATATTGTTCATTTTTTGCTAGAAAAAATTAAGATTACAAATTTTGGCTAAAGCGTTTATTTGTATGTATTTGTAAGTGTTTGGAGAAATGTGACCTCTGCACTCTCGAAAATGATACATGGTATAATAATTACACTAGTGTAGTTAGTTATATTTTCAATCATTTTTATGAAATATACATTTTTTTGTGTAAGGTGAGGTGAGTGTAAAATTATGTTTTTTTGACAAACATAACAACATTGATGAAATAAATTAATTATAATACTAATTCTTTTTATTATGATATTTGAAATACCCTCTTTCATGTCAAGATATTTACACAGATCACAATCCAAGTATTTTAGCCCATCTCTCAGTCCCTTCTCCCATCAAAATCATCAAAGTTTCATATGTTGACATATCAAACTAATTAAAGGAATTTCTAATTACTTTTAATACTTTTACTGTGTCCTGTTGGATCAATACGAATTTACCAACACACAAAACTAATAATACATAAACACATTTTGCTAACAAACAGCAAAAACAAATAACTAAAGCAAATATTATACACACATATAACAAATGTAACATAATATTGTAATTAAAGTGTACATCGAATGTCTTATCAGTGCAAAGACACCGCATGCGTTTTTATTCCTACGTTTGAAGGTTACAATTCCCATTCATTTTACTACAAGGGCAAAAGGGTAATTCTATAATATAACATTTTGGTAATATTGGTTACTTTTTCTTCTACCGTCCGACTTTTCTACGAGTATATATTTTTAATATAAAACTGCGTGTTGTTTTCTTTAAACATCCATAAACATTTTTACCACTAATTCCTACCAAATCTATACACTCTACTTTCACTACTACCGACAATATTTTTTCATATACTTTTCTGCTGTAATATTTTTTATGTATCATTTTAATAATATTTTAAATATCATATTTCGTATTATATTTTTTTCAATTAATTTTATATATATTTATAAGTAAATATACAGTCAACGTTGTACGGTATAAAAATGAAATACTAACGTACAAATTTTTACCACCACATTCACACCGTTACAATTATTCATCTCACTCGCCTAACATAATAATTGGATGTAGTAGTAGTAAATGGTAAAATTGTTTGATTCTTTTTTTTAGTCAATATAATTATTATAATTGCGTTACCATGTCTATTATCGTCAGTACTGGACACTGTTTGCAATTTTCAAGAAAACAGAAACCAAATTGTACCTCACAAACTGGCTGAGTCACCATCAGTCAAATGAAACATGATAACCGTTCTTTTCTTGCAAAAGTGAAACCCTTTCACACACAGCTTTCTACTACTCATTTATAAATACTGAAACCATTTCGCATCAAATCAATTTATCTACCTCTGCGATTAAATAAAATGTACTATTAAAGCCTCTTGAAATTTGAGATTAGTATTTTTTGTTTCTTGTCATTTCTTATGCCTTGTTCAGTAGATTCCACTGAAAATACTGTTTTTTGTTTGATTTTTGAACTGAACAGAATTACGAAATAAATAAATAAATAATTACTACTACAATATTTCTTTGTCCAATAAAACTTGCTTTCGTCACTGTAAAATACGCATTTTCTACTACAATTTAAATAGCATTTTTTTCTTATATGTGCAAGGAATGTTAGTATTAGTAACTTAAATGTTTCATTTCTTTTCATTTCTCGTGACATGTGTAAGGTAATTAAGTATGATATAACCATAATAGTAGTAGTAACCGTTTACATAACACCATAATCATATAATATTATGTTATTCATAAATATCCATTAAACATACATACAAACTTACATCCTTACATGTAAAAACTGCATCATAGCAATACTAAATCCTTCTGTTTGTCAACATCATTCTTTTTCATCATTCCAAGTTATTTTTGAGAGAACAACGCAAGAAACAAAGAACTATGGAAACGACAAGCCAGAGTCGGCGTCACAGTAGACGTGTAAGTAGTGATGATGCTGGTAACGGTGCTGCTTTCCCAAATGTATTCTTCAAACAGCAATTATCCCATCCATTTACCATGTTTAGTTAAAACCTCTTAAATTTATAACATCAATATATGATCTGATGGATGTTAATTGGACCATATTTTTTTGCATAGCATGTTGTATTTATGACCATCATCTTTACTGACTTGTGTTTCATATTGTGATATTTTTTTTGTAGGTCTTAAATTTTTTATACCATTCTTTCTTTACGTCTGCATTATTTTTGCTTACAATAAAAACCGTGCCTGACCTTTCAACGAATACAAATTGTGGTACACTTTTTGTTTTGTTTTTATCCTTAAAAAACTAGTATGGATCCCTGTGTCAGATTAGCATTCAAAAAAAGTTAGTTGTTTAAGTAAAAACGGAGAGAAAAGTGCTTTCTCCTTTTTTCTAGTTAGAGAAATAACTGTTAAAAATGTTTTTGTAAGAATTTTGTTAGAATTCGAATAAAAGCAACATGTGATGCAGGCAACCGATCTCATCCACGGCAACTATATATTTTTACTCAAGTTATTACACAACAATAAAAATCTTAAGAACAGTTTGTTCTTCATTACCAACTTCCATACTCTGCTAAACACATTTCCTTGTTAATAAATTTAAAAAAATGGATTGACCAAATAAAATGGAATTAAATTATATATATCTATAGCTATGATTAGTAATTTATTTTTAAAAGCCTTATTATAATGCGTGCACAATTAATTTACTTTTCTAGCTTTGTTAACACAACGCAATGAATAAACTCATCATTACAATTTTATTATCCAAGTGGTAGAGCTTGCTTGACGATGTTATCATCAGAGAGCTGGTTGATCCTTTTGCCTTCTTTCCACATCCTCGGCGTCTACAGATAGAGTTGCGTCATGAAATGAACGGTGAAATGTTAAACGGATTAATAAATGTAGTTAGTTAAGTTTTACTACACAGCAACATCCTTATATTGAGTTACGATACCCGAAACACATTCAATCCATTTTTATCTCATGCGTATCTGTACGAAATAGATTATATGTACAATAATAATAATAATAATTAACCTATCATAATGACTTTGACCCAACTGACACTTGAGAGAAAAACACTGGAGGAAACAATCTACAATTTCTTGTTGATTTTACCATTTTAATCACATTTGAAAACACACCAAATATATAACATACTCATACTATTTAATTGACAACGATGATAACAATTAGCGAATATTTTTATTTATCTTTTTATGTATAAATCTTAACTAATATATATATTTTTTTAGATATTTTTAAAAGTAGTAAATTGGACTATATAGCTCCAAATATCTGCATCCTCTGCAAAACTTCGTTTACCACGACCTTCGTGTTTGTATGTTTTTCTTGTAGACAATGTAACAAATTTCATTCTTTGTTCAAGGTTTGATTATGCTGAGAATCCTATATATTTTTTACCATTTCAAGACGATTTCTTTTGCTATAGTTAATTATTATTACAACGGTAGTTTGCTTAGTAGTATTTATTGGTAATTATTGATTTACACTCAGTTTTATTTTATTTTTTTCGCCTTCCTTATCTTTCCCATGATTATAAAGTCTACGAGGATTTTTTTCATTTTATTCTGTCCTAAAACATATATATTTTTTCATATAGTTGATAAGTACAAGAAGTACAAAATGTCTGGAAACAAAAGCATCATATTTTAAAAATTTATTAAAATGGTTCGTTTATGTTGAATAAATTCAGCAATGGAAACTCGATGATTGGCTTGGCTTGAAGTTTGTTTTATATGAACGATCGTTAAAACAACGACGTTATAATACCCACACACAAGTAACTATTTCTGAAAGATTTACAGATTCAAGAGAAGACTTTCTTCTGTTTACACAATTGATAGTGATGCGACGATAGCAAAATTGTAAAAAAATGATCAATTTGTTGATTATGCTCATGTTTTATCATTCATCACACAAGAGAGTAAAAACGCCTTAAATTTCTTTCACTATTTTAGTACGGATTTTTTTCTTTGCAGTACATTTTTAAAAAGTGGAAAACACTCGGAATATTTTGTAATCATTTCATTTTTGAACTGACAGTTTTTTTATTTAGTTTGGAGCGCACAAAAATTGTACTTGCTTCTTTGTTTCAAAGTATTAAATCCGTGTGAATCTACTTGAAACACTATTTCTAATTATGGTACACTTTGTTCGTTATTGAACAATAAATTCAAATACTGAATGATTTTTTTTCTTTGGTATTCGACTAACAGTCAGGTTGACTAATATAATTATTTAGTTTCATATTTTCTGGAAGATTTGTGACCTTAGTAGCATCAACAGTGCTAGATCCGTTGTGTAAGAATAATATAGTGTTAGTATAGTAATACATTTTAAATGGGCGATTAATAATTTTTCTTTTTTGTTTGACAGTTTATTTCGTTCAAGTCTCTGTGAATATTTTCTTTTTCTTTTGTTTGAATGCATTGTGTAATAGGTTTGCATGAAAAGTGTGAAACAGTATTTTCTTTCAAGAGTTAAATAGCTTGTTTATAAAAATGTTGACTGGCTCATATATGATTTGCTCACTAGGTTTTTTGATGACTTGTTCCTTGCTTTTTTTGTCGCTATCTCCAGTGTGAAAAATTGTTCTTTTTTCTTAAAATCTTCCAACAAAATCTGTTATTGTTTCCAAGAATCTGGTATTATTTTTTGTATTTAAATAAAAGCTCCTTTGTTTGACATTTTCGGTTTCGATTTGGTTAAAATGGTATATAAACTTGTACGAAAAACATTTTTTGTATTTTTTGGGAAAATCTATATATCCAGTAGAAAAAATTGTTTCTATAGTTGGCATTTCGCCTTCATTAAATTCACCTTCAATTAAAATGTGTTTGATTTTTTTGCATTTCATTATGCCTATTATAATCAAAGTTATCATTATTTTCTTCCCACTCCACACTGCATTTGACAATATTGGCAATAGTTTACAATATTACTTTGTTGATGATTTAACATGATTTACAGTGAAACTTTTTTGTCCTTCTTTAAACGTCATGGCAAGACATGGAAGTTATTTTTTTTCTAAAGGAGGCTTTCTTGGATGAAAATCCTCCTTGAATGTATGTTATCTTTTTTTTGTTTCTTCAGATACACGTGCAGACTCATAATTTTGATAATATTTTTTTGTGATAATCGGTGTGCTCACTACTATTTTGTTATGTGATACTATCTATTAACAGTTTTAAGTACAGTGGCGTACAATATCAGTATTTCATATGTTGACAATATCCGTTATCTAACAATAATTATAGTGAAATGAGTACTCAGTTCTCCAATTCATATCATTTCTTTTTTTTGTAAAACAATGCTACATAATAATATATCCACTCTACAATAGTCCATTTTGATATTGAGACAGATAAATATTATTATGATTTATGATGTGGTGGTAAAATGTATTATACTTTAAACTCTATCATTTCACGATTGCGATCATTAACATTTTTTTAAACTAGATTTTTTGCTTCATTCCAGCAAACAACTATTTTCTTTCTATAACGTCATCTTATCATAAATCGTTAGATTTTGTTTATGCAAATCATATAATACTTTTTTAGCAAAGCGAGATGTTCTTTAAGCACCCACGCTTGTAATTTTTTACGTAATGTGTAAATTCTAACAATAAGTCATTCAATTTTGGAGTAACAGCGGAAGAAGCACATGGAAGGAGATGGGAAAACATGGCCAAAACAATAATAACACATTATTATTATATGAACGAATCAGTTAATTTGTACAGCCTTCAGTTAAAAAATGAAAACGTTAAAGTAAAAAAACAATATGGAGTATAATTTCCAGTTAAAAAAATTTACATGCAACAGCAATAATGGATCAGCGGTGGCACATAAAAAGCGCAAACGACAAAAAGGAACGCAGACGCAATAATAAGAGGTGATGGTGTTGTGGATTATGTTATTAGTAATTTCGCTTATTACACACGCACACACATGAAATTAAATGTAAAAACTGGCTTTAATGAGTACAAAACATAATATTTTTAAATACATACTTTTTTTCAATTAATAATTATGTCATTCACCGAATTTTTTCCCTTTGTGTTTTAAACGTTTTCAATTATTAAATTCGTAAGAATAATAATAATAATAGTAATCAAGTAATCATAATAATAATAATACTAATATTAATATTATCATATCATCAAGTACAAAAAAACAAACTTAGAAAAAAAATCAGACCTGAATTTATCGCATTCTTGTGTAATAATAATGGTACTAATAGTAATTATTATTATTATTATGTATAGTAAAATTAATTAAATGTATTCAAAAAAAATTGTTTTACCTCTAAAATCTTCTGTTGTTCTTTTTTTCTCTGTCTCTACATCTCTCTTTGAATGAACGTTGAAGTAATGTATGTAGGAGTAGTAGTAGTAGGAGGAGTAGATATTTAACATTGTATAATTAATTATGTAGCAGTAGCTGAGAAGATACAGTAGTTCATTATAATTGTATGATGATGAAGGGGGAAAATCAATCAGACGATAAAAATTGTGTGAGGTAACTTGAAAAAGAAAGAATCTTCACCATTGTTGTTCTTCTTTTATATGTATATAATACATCATGTAATTTTTTTGTAGTAGTAGTAGGTAGCCTAATTCGATTGATGATGTTAGAGTAATTTATGCTGTGACCTCAGCCTCGCCGTTGGCTGGCGCTTCAATTCCATCTGCTGCCGCATCCTCGGTCTTCTCTTCCAGCTTTGCCTTTTTCTCTGCACTCACACCGTCTGTGGCGTCGGCTGCCTCAACGCTTTCAGATTTCCTCTTGCGGACTTCTTCTGCTGAAATTAGCCAAAAAAAATATAGAGACAAAATGTCATTAGTCATCAAGGCATACATTTTTCATAAATAAAATATTTATTTGCTTTCTCTTTGTATTTTTCAATACCTTCGGACTCTTCGGTGGCTTCAGCGGCTTCTACACCGTTCGTGCTTCCATTTCCGTTTGCACCACTTCCGTTCACTGCCTCCTCAGCCTGTGAAGTACCATTTTCTCCCTCCTTGGCGGCTGGCTCGTCAGCTGCTGGAGGAGCTTCTGCGGCTGGTTTCTCATCGGGAGTGACAACGGGCTCACCTGTAGGAACTTCTTTGGTTACCTCCTTGGTGATGGGGGTGGTCTCTTCCTCAACCCTGGACACATAACCATAATCACAATTATTACTACATCCATAAACACACACACGCTCTCGCGAAAAGAGAAAACTGTGTCATAACCTCCTTTATTAATAAAAAACCCGAAAATGTCAAACATACATGTCAAAAGCGGCCAACACATTTTTTCACAGGTTTTGCATTAGTTTTAATGAAGCTTGTGCTTCCGTTGCTCCACGAGAAAAATAACAAGTTTTGTAATGTTTTTCAGCCCACATAGCCCACATGCTTTTTCCTTTCTCCCTGTCCATCCTACTCCTATGCATATACATATATGACCGATTTTTCCCATATAATCAAACAAGCATAATTTTCTCCGCCGTAAACTTGCTTGCTAGCCGGCTCATTGCTTTTTTCCAGCTCTTACCAATTTTCTCTTACTCTCCCCTAACTAATGCAATGCACGCACTTGACTTGTCAGTTTTTATTGGGATATTTGGTGGGAAAAAATCAATAAGAGTTACGCACACACACACACACACAACCATGCATACATTCTTCAAGTTTCCTATATGCCCTGAATTTCGCTATTTCTAAAGCATGCCTCTACACAATAAGTCATCATTCATCATTCAAATACCTACTTAAAATGCCTATTTCCCTTCTTCTGTTCTCTTTTCATGATAAACCGTGTAGCCACGAATGAACAAAGCCATCATCATCATCATCACCGTTCTCACAACCAACAACGGTGCGGTGTATGTAACCAACAGCTAAGCGATTTTTACATGCATATGCCTGTCCGTTCCATCATCATTCATTTCATTTTCCTACGTGTACGTCTGTCCAAATCCACTAATAATCCAGCCAACTACTCTAGATGTACGTAAAGATGTACGCATACTACTTATAACAAGCTCAAATTCTTGAAACCTAAATTGGAGTAGATGCAACATGCTCTTTGCCATTTTTCTCTACCCACTTTACTACTTTTGGTTATTAGTACCATTTATTAGTTTCCCTTCTAGTTTTCTTTTCTTTTCAAAGAAACATTTTCATCCTGTTAAATATGCGGAACGACGATCTTGTCGCTGATAACAAAATTTACAAGTTTCACACACACACATACACAAATTTCTGCATGATATGCAAAGTTATACGCGTCACCTCAGGAGAAAGAAGTAAACTATATATCTTCTCACTAATTCATGTGCAATTGGATTATCAGGAGAGAAGAAGAAGAAGAAGAAAAAACCTCCAAAAAATGCTAGTCGCCTTGAAACCACATTTGAATATGATATATATAAAAAAACATTTCTTCCTCTTGAATAAATGCATGACAGTGAGTAACACGGGTATATTAGACAAGGCATGTCGATGTAGCAGAGATATTATTCTACCTTTCATTTCATCATGTACCACATAATACAAAACGGAAAAGAACGACACGATCTAGTCAAGAAGATGATGATGATGCCTGCCTCTTTTGTGTGCTTTATACGAATAGAGATGCTATTCAGCTTACAACTCCGGTGCTGCCGCCACCATCACTATACTGCCATCATCCCCACCACCACAACTTTTTTTTGCATTTTTATATCCTCTTCCACACTTTTTTTTTCTCCCTTTTTTTTAAAACAAGACAAATTGTAAAATTGGCTCAGCAGAAGAAGAAAAAAAAGGAAAAAAGAAGACAAAACGATATATTTATATGAATGAGCAAAAAAATGAGTTATCATCATCGTCACACTCGTAATAACAAGAAGAGAGAAGTAAGTGGAAGCAGTAAAAAAAATGTGAGTGTGTGAGTATGTGTGCGGAGCACAAGCGCTTTCTCACTCACTACAAAACTGTATAACTACATAGGTATATGTACATATATACGAGATGATGATGATGACGATGGCATATAGATTCCTTTCCTCCTTCTCTCATCGAACAAGCTTCTATATATCTATATTCCCATGCATGCATACCATGAAAATGACGATAATAATCTTTCGTTGTGGTAGAGCCGAGAAAAAAAAAGTTTTTATAGTTGTTCAACTCAACAGCAACAGCAGGTATTAGCAGATAGTGGTGTAAAAAAACCCGGCCGGTACTACTACTTTACCACACATTCTGACTCTCTGCTACTTTTTAACTATAAAACTTTTTTTCATAATAAATATGACAGCGTTCATGCACAATGTCACGCATTTAAAAAAATAGACAACGTATTTCCCGTGTCGTCATACACACTTTATGGGTTTAATGTCTGAGAACGCACTGAAAACTACTTGGACATATAATGTAACGTTTTTTGAGAAAGGATATGCTTGCCATGCATGGAAATGACTGTCACTACACTTTGGCATATGAAGTTGATGATGATGACGCTTTTTAAAACATACACTCGGCCAATTTATGGATCTTCCCAGGAGCATTCACTCTCACACAACAAAAAAATGCATATACATTTTATGCTAGCGTTTTGCATAGCAAAATTTTTTTGACATTTTTACCGATTTTTTTTTGGTTTTTCAGGGAAAAAAATATATGAAGTGAAAATAATATTTGAAAAAATATGAATGTTTTCAGAGATAAACTTACTTTGGAGTTTCCACATCAGCCATTGTTGAGATTTTGAAAGGTGAAAATTGGAGATGTCAAGTAAAAATGTTTAGTATGAAACACGAAAAACACTGTTTTTGTGTGATGAGTTAAAACAAAGCGGCGTTTGACTAGTCAAAGCGGTGAACAAGTTTTAAAAAACCTTTACGGTACGTTTTGTTATAGTGTATAAAATAGGTATATAAGTATGTACGTAATATGTTATAGTTGAAAAAAGATTGAACTTTTTTTTCAGAGGAACGATCTCACAAAACACGTCTGTCTCACAGAGCAACTAACGCCAAACTGACGAAGGGGCAACGAAATGAGATTCTTTTCTCGAAGCAGCAAAGAGAGCGAGAGAGAGAAAGAGAGCGCAGAATAGCAGGACAGAGAGTACACAGCGTGCCATGCCAGGAGGATGTAGAGGATGGCTGACCGGGAATGGGGAGGAAACATTCGGAGCATCACAAGCATTGCCAAAACGCATCCCTCTTTGCCCACACGCTAACCTTGTCATGTTCATGAGATTATAAAGGAAAAAATGCTAGAGAAGGAGTGAGAGAGACGAGTACGGAGCCGGAGCGTTAGCTTTTACGAGAGTTCCATAATAATATATAACGTATACATATATTCCAACAACGCTTCAACTTATAATACTAGTTGCAGCTGCCGAGAGTCAAGCTTGTAGTAAAAATGTTAAGAGTATCTCGTATATAATGTCATTTTTATGTTCATATATAGAAATATGTGGTTTATAGTGGAAAGAGGGAGAGAGAGAGAGGGAGAGAGCCTTTGGTTAAAAAATGACTACTACCTTTTATAACAATGAGAAGGTAGCACAGAGCGAGAAGAAGCCGAGGTTCGCCGATCTCATCGTGTTCGTCATGATGATAACGATGATGATGATGAGAGCGGATTCTAGTATGTGTAGAGTAGTAAGTGTAAAAAAACACGACGGAGAATATGTAGGTATGCATTAGGTACATGAAATGTATATATTATGTATCTTTCTGGCTATGGTGTTTAGATATATGTTGATACGTTAAGCTTTTATAAGTGTAAAATTTTTCCATTCAAGTCCCCTTTTTCCTCTTGGTATAAAATCCATTGCTTCTATCAGGATCCTCCTCATCATCATATCACATCCTTTTTCGTATATATGTGCATGAGTATGTATGTATAGAGTGGTGAGTGAGAATGTAACGCTGAATATATATATATCTACATAATAAATATCCATATATCAAAGACGTCGAGAACGAATACGCCGAGCGTGTTTTTGATGATGATGATGCATGCTACCTTCCATTTTTACTCTTCTTACCTATAATAAAGCCGGTTGGTAGTAGTAGTGTTGCTGGTGGACAACGAACCTTTTCCATTGTATTTTCCCAACCATCATTTTCATGACAAACAACCACCACTACTACTACCATACCACCAAGTATACGAGTTATGTGTGTGTGTATATATAATATGGAAAAATGAAGCGAGAAGAACGACGCTCTCTTCGCTTTAGAAATGCATACAAACGCCACTTGTGTATTGGGAAGCATCATCCTCGTAATCATCATGGCACCACCAACTAACATCATCATACCGGCTTCATCATCGCTTCGCAGTCACCGACACTGACACTAGTTCATATTCTCTATACGTGCAACGTAAATTTGCTTAAATTCACTGAAAAATTCTCTTCAAAGTTGTTCCTTGCTGCCTTCACCTTCTACTACCTTCAGCTTACTACCTATTCTCTCTTTCTCCCTCTCTAAGACGATGCTCATGTAATAATAAGCCAACGCTCTTTATTTGCTACATGAACAAAATCTCGAAAACAAGAACGCTTTTCCCTTACAAACTTGACTTGTGCTACACAGAGCGAAAATGCCTATTTCGGTCGTTCATTTACATTTTTATATGATGACGATGACTTGTGAGTGCATCGGCGAAAACATAGAAGCATGGACCTTCACACAGTCCTTCCTGGCTTTTTCCATCTCATCATCTCATCTCTTTTTTTTCCTTTAGCCGATTGAATTCTCATGAAAATCCCAGTAAAAACTCGGCAAGTATTGTTGGTATAGAGGGAATCTAGCAAGCAGCATTCCTTCTACTAGTATTCCACAAACATGGATGTGGATGGAAAGAGAGAAGAGTGACGCTAACTTGATATTGCAAACACACAGGATATGAATTCTCCATACTAGATATAGACTCGCATGGTATTCCAATATTCCAAATATCCATTTTTTGTATGGGACCACCTACTCATGCTAGAATTCCAACTATTGCTGCCACCATGAATACGTGTGTGTGTGTGGAGGAAAGGAGATCCTTTGTCCTTTGTTGGCTAGGCTGATAGCTTGGAAAGGAATGTTTGACTCTGGCTTTTGGAGTAGTTAGTTGGTTTGTTATATTGTTTGCTTGCATGCGGATTCATTTACTATTGCTACTACCACAGCTATCAGGACGACCACCACCACCATCATTATTATTATCATGGATTTTTACGACGTGAGCGATGCTCCTCTGTTGCTTCTTCTATACCATTCCATAACGACGAGAACGATGTCGAAGACGACGATATGGTTGCATGGTGATACAAACTACAGTACAGATTACAGTAATAATATATATGTGAGCATGTAGCTTCCCTCCTCAGCACCGCTCGCTGCTGAAGCGTCCTCCTCCTCCTCCACTTTTTCCACAGTGTGCGTACCTTTCTTGTTGTTTTGTAGTCCATCGCCCGCTTGCAAGCTCGGCACTATCCTTCAACACTTTTCGGGGACCGAGAGACCAAAAAGAGAGAAAAACATCGGTCGACAGAGAGAGAATCGAGAAGAGAAATGGGAATCTAGCATTTTACGTTTATAAATGCATTACTACTTCTCTATACCAGTTTTGGTGTATATTCATAACTTTTATAAAAAGTATATTTCCTATGAAAAGTTGGTATGTACATTTTATATTATGGCTTGTAGAAAAGACGCTTGTTTCACTTTACTTGATGCTCGAATATTCGCTTGGTTCGACAAGCCAAGGAAAAAAATAGAAGATGTGGAGAGAAGCCTCTCCTTCCTCTCTCTCTCTGCTACTATCACCTACCGTTTCTCCTTACTCTGATAGGTATATATGTACATTAATTTTTCCGTGAGTTTCCGTGCCGGGATCATGCTGCTGCTTCTGCTGGAGGATATGGATGGAATGAAGTGGTAAAGTGGAGGAAGAAAAATGCTTTAAAATAACAAAGAAGACGGCTAAAAAGTACGTGTGTGTGGAAGGCTCTTTCCCTTGGTACAGCTTTAATAAGAGCAAATTCTACCTTTGCAACCGTCTTGACACATTATTATGTACAGGAACCGCCACCGCGAAAATCATCGTCGGCATGATCATTATAACCCTCGTCTTTTTCCTTCATCTTCAGGTTTAATAATATGCATGCATATTATGTGAGATCAAATGGTCAGGTTAAGCTACCGATCACGTCTCTGCACATCCGTCTATTCTTCTACTTGAAGATGCAATATTTTTTTCTTAATGTACACAGATTTTATTATTGCATTAAAATTTTTCATATAGACCATGCATGTTCAGTATAGACTGCACTATCAAGCGTGAGTAAAAACGAAAAGAAAACATCATCTACCTGTGTACACGATACACATAAATAAATGTTCAACAGAAGAGAGAAAAAAAATCTTTTTTGTCTTTCTTTTTTCTTTTAGTGAAGTACACAAATAATGTTTTTTTCTTCCAAATCTCCTTCTTGAACTGCATCTTCTTCATGCTCTCCGGTCTCATCATAGTCATCACGATGATGATGATCATCATCCTTAACATCATGCCTTTACGAAAGAATGCACCATGAACATGATCATGACGGTCATGTAAAAAATAGTCTCATCGTCATATATTATATTATTTTATATGAAAAACAAGGTGAATTCAGTTCAAATCCCTCTTGCTCATCACTATAACCATGCATACTTATATCTCATCCTCAACAGTCGAATCACTTCTCTCTCTCTTCTCGGTATTAAAAAGATGCTTTGTATTTTTTAACTCAAGCCATCCATAGCACACAACAAAAATTATACAAGTATAACGCTCCTCTGCTCCTCTCTCTCTCTTGTACTCCCTTTCTTCGTCTTGTTGTTGTGCTTTTCTGTCCGTGATAATTCTGTAAAATTGCTGCGAGCGAAAACGCTTATTTTTTTGCTTTAATTTCCTTTCGCTGAAAAAAAAGAAGTCAGTCACTCGCACGGTGATGATGTAGTATGGTTGTACCCTTTGTTGGATTTTGGTATGCATGTTTATTATATACCCTAATATTATATGGCATTTTTAGTACGGTGCTATATTGTGATACGCTGATTTTCCTTTGGTGAAATATGAAATCTCTACACGCTTTGTGGTAGCTTATAGTGCATTACATTTAAATCTTTCTTTCCTTGTATATAAAACCCACCCGCATCAAAAACGCTGCGCGTTATCTGTGCAATAGTCGTATCATATCTTGAAAAAAGTTATGTCCTATGCCTACCTACCTATTACAATGCACTGCGGTGAGTAATGTTCCCTGCAAAATAATAAAATCCTTCTTTGACGACAATCATAATATTTTAGTAGTACTAATGATGCTGCTCTCTCTGTCTCCATCATATAATACCAGGTTGGTTTTGCGTTATTTTGGAGTTGATTATATATACTTCCTCCGCCTCCTACTCCTCCTGTCTGGCTTTTTATGTGGCATTTTTGCATGGGAAGTTGTTCTTGGCTCTATGGTGCTTGTAGTAATTAGTGTTTCATCATTACAAAATAAATTGGGTGAGTACTTCTCGTAAAATGCCCAATTATTGTCAAAAGCATGGCTTGCCAACTAGATTGCAGATCTCATCATAAGATGTAAAAGCTGTGGGAGTCCATGGATTGATACGAATTGTCAACATGGCAACTGTCTCGTGTTGAAATGTGCTGGAAGTATGACTCAGTTTTTGAATAATATAATGCCAACATGTACAACACACCAAAACGTAATAAAGTGCGGATGTGAACGAAGAAAGATTGAATTGTTTAAAAATTGTGAAAGGCTGAATACAATCGCCAGCACTAGAGAAAACGTAGCAGAGAAACGTCATGTACCTACGTAATAAAACAATGGAATAAAAATAACGTGCAAAAAGGCATCTTGTTAGCTTTGTGCGCATGCTTAATGTACAAAAACGTAAAACAATGATGATATGTGTGTTAAATACAGACATTTTTATACAATTTCACCTTGCGCTTGATTACTATCAGGATCAACATTGATAGTTGTATGGCAGTAGTGGCGGCTTTTTCTATCATTAGCATGACTGATATCATGTCAACTACACATTATCTACCAATATATGCATTCCGATGTAAAATATGCATAGGTATTACATACGTACATAAATAGATATGTATAGTGACTTTATCTCGTCGGTGATGGTGGCCAGCGGAAATGAGACTAATCCCTAAACTTTTATCGCCAAATGTAACGAAAAAGTTGTGTGGTATGAGCAGTTGTAAAAAAATGAAGTGTTTTTTTGCTGCCACTAAAGATATAAGGGATGATGTTATGATGACGCCAGTAATAAAGTTGAATACATAATGAATAGGTAGGTATCACACAATAATATTTCAGAGGTCATTACGACAGCTTTGTGTAATCGAAATGATCACAATAAAATTACTTTTCGCTTGTGCTCTTGCTGCGGATAATTACGTTTATTAATCATATTTAGGTAGAACGTTTTGATCTACATGATGATGGATGGTTAGACGACTGAAATAACATCATGTATAAAAACTGATATTTTCGTAGTACCGAATTGCAACATAGATCGATAAATTGCGTGGAAAATAAAACAACGCAATTTTTATGTTCGTATCATTACGCCACGCACCCTGGATATAAGGTAGCTTATATATATAATAATGATGGATGTCTGTAGGTGTCTATATGTATATATACAGAGATAACATGTATTCATGATCACCGGGAGAAATGTAAGACATCATTGTTACTATCATAATTGTAAATACATACATCTCACATCGGTATGCGCATTTACATCATCATTCATAATATTATTATAGCAGATCATCATCATCAATGTTTTCGTACGTGAGCCCCATACGTAATCTCTGGGTACATACTCCATTCCAAAAAATAAAAGTAACACCGATGACGAATGTATACTTACACCGGTGGTAAATAAATAGGAAATTAGTAAAACCATGAATGGGGGCCAGCAAAAGCTTTTTCTGATATATACATATATATGCGTTATAAATATATGTATAATATATACATCAGTTATACATACATGTTTTCACTACAGTTCAACACCTTTGTTTTAAACTCGTAGTAATCACAAAAAAATGACGGCAAACGCTAATCTAATCAGTCTAAGCTTTTACGGAATCGCTTATTTTAAAGCAATAGTTTAGTTAACTCCATTCATGTATGAAAATCCATGTAAAATGTTATTGTTTGGAAAGCGTGCCTCTTGAACTTTTACTTGACCAGTAAATTTAGATAATTGCTTGCAACTAGATAAACTCAATAAACTCATGTCGAATCAGTTTTAACTGTACATGATAAATGGTTTTGTATATTGTGGATTTTTCTTGTTTCTCCCTGTTTCTTTCTCGTTGCGTTTTTGTACGTTATCATGAACGATTGGCATGACCGGACACCACCACCAGCGCTATCGGCCATACCCAAAACCTTTCCAGACGGCCAGCAAACGCCGACATATTCCGTCAGATAATCATCTTCTGTTCAAACGATTATATGCTGTCTAGGAAAGTATGCAGTCAGACACGTAACTTGATCATATAGTTAGTTAGTTATACATAATATGAATCTACTATAAATACAGAGTCCTAGATTAACACTAACAATAAGAATAGAGTATACGCAATATATACGCATGAAATCCTATGTCTGCTCAAGTCTGAAGCGACCGCACACACAATAGTAGCAAGGATGTATGTATTATTTATTTGGGCATCACGTAAATGTAATTTTATTTCATGGATCGACCAGCTCTCTGAAAAAAGAACAATCATTTTTTCTTTCTTCTTGAAGGAGTAGCGTATAATAATAAAAAGACAGAGAGAGTATAAAACACTCGTGTTGCTTTTCGATGGAAGAGTTACATGGCTAATCTAATTTTGTAACACTGTGAATGATTCCTTCCTATTAACCTGACTTGTTGCGAGTTGGTGTCTAGTACAGTCTGAACCGAGTAGTATTATATTTTCAAAGCGTGAGAGGGAGAAGATACTACAGGGTAATATTTCATAATATACATTCAAGGTAACTATCAACCTTGCTTTCCTTTAAACTATTTTTTGTCTGATGCATTTAAAAAAAATGTATGTAGAGTACCTACTCATAGGTGTAATATTATTAAAACACAATACAAATACAAAGTGTAACCAACAGGCCAAGCTTATATATGACTGTCTGGTCGGTTTTTTTCTCCACACTTTTTCCCTTTTGTTTGATATAGGAACAAAAAATGTGCGTAAGTGCCTTGAAGGCCTCTGTCCATGTTTTCCCTCCATTCTACACAATCATCGTGATCAAGCAATAGTCAACCACTTTCCGATATTTTTCTACCGAACTACATTACAACCTTTCTGTCTGGCTTGCCTCTCTCTCTCTCTCCTTACAGCTACTCACAAAACTACGACTTCCACTTACTTCTAAATTACAACTACTGCATGTTCATCCTTTTTATGATTATTAGGTTAAGCAAGCATGGCACACAGCATACCTCTCTCTCTCTCTTTCACTTTCTGTCTTTTATAACAAGCCACACTACAAGCTGGCTTTCATGAACCTATTTATATATACCAACCAAGCTAGGCAAATTTGCTATTTACTTTTTATTACGGTGTCCTTAAAATCCTATCAATTCAACTGACTAGCTAGGAGCAAGTTTTAGATGACTAGATTTTATTTACATCCACATTTATTTGCATCCCTCCATCCACGGCAACATGTATGGAGGTGGTGAAATACGTACAAAATATTTCGGTATGATGATCGGTGATTATTAAAAGTTGCTTGCAATTTATAGGAATATTCGAACAAATGCGAAGAAACATGTGAAATTGAGTAGGGGCAACGCAGTAGCATATCAAGAACAACAACAGTAGGCGTAGTAGTAAAAGCAGAGCAAAATAACAAGGAAAATAAAGACTATACTGAGAAGCTTATTGATATCTGTGCATTATTACGCAGCTGAAATGAATCGAGTGACATATTTGTGTAGATACATTCTGTATGTCTGTCCGTTGGCACGCTGCTGGTGGCAAAATGTTATAGACGATTTGAATAAAATTTGATGTAATGTTAAAAATTATATTGTCCATTGTTAATGGCGAGCATCAAACCGTTGGTGCCGTGGTTTCAAAATGCTTAAATATTAACCTGTACAAGCAAATTGATGATATAATGCACGTGTATGTATATAAATAGATCTGAAGAAAGTTTTTAGCACCATTTCAGCAATTATTCTACTATTTTATTACTTCCTTCAGCTGCGTCGTTAAAGTAGACATATAGCTGTTAATTATATTCCGCTGTCTCTTTCTCTCATCTTTTTCATCTTTTCCTTTTGGCTAGATTTTCATTCCTTTTCAGAGAGAGGTTGTGGTATACACACATCACAGTGATCGTGTAAGCGTCACCGTCCGTAATGATATTCTTTTCATCGTCGTCAGCAGCCTCACTAACAACAGTAGCCGTGGCAGTCAGTAACATACGCAGCAAAAGAATTGACGACTGAACAAAACAGCAGCATAAGAGCAAAGCAATAATAATCCGTGCATCATCGTTGTTATCATGGTTCTTGTTGATGAGCGATATGTACAATTTTATTCCGAGAATTAAATTCATCAAAACAAAACTACTTGATTTTTAGATTTTTGCTTGTATCTCGCTCTTCTCACTCCCCATTTGTATGAATCTCATAAAAAATGTGTCATCGACATACTATCAGGTCTTATAGCAGAGCATTGATGACACACGTAACAAACAATTTTATGTTGTATTTAGGCATTTTATTAGCCTGGCCTACCTTCTTGTCTTTCTCAATTTAATATATTTTTGCATTCAACTCCACCGAGCCCTGTGGAAATCTACTGCAAAAAGATATTATGCAGAGCGCGAGCGAACAAACAGAAACATAAAAGGACCCTTTATGTTCAGCATTGTCAATACTTTAAATACATTCCACATAGATTGTATTTTACAAACACGTGTTCTCATTCCCTCCTTTGATCTTTCGCTTTTACATTTTAATACCTTCAAAGGAAAAAAGGTCAGGAAGGAAGAAGGAACCCAACGTGTAGTGCTGTTGCACTATATTGCCGCTGCATTTATGCTTCCTTTTGACAAGAAAAGGGAAAAGGAAAATATTCCGTTATTCGTTTTATTTCATACTTAATACCTTGTGAACCGAACAAAATGAGGATGGGTCGATATGAAGATGATGATGGGTCAGTTTCTTCGAATGAATGGTGGGTTGCATGGTTTTTCTGTAGAAATTCTTTTCAGTGTAATCATGACGATTTTGAGAATGCAACTGGTAAGTTTAGTAGGAGCACCACGAGCAAACGAATATTATACCGGCCGGCCGCCGCGGCCTCTGTTCTGGTAACACAATGTGTATGATTCAGAGGCAAAAAGGTGTCGTCAGAAATAGGATTCGGTAAGACTCAACAGTTTTCTTCAAGCTAACAAGGTCTACCCGAGAATATTTTTTCTGACTATAGGTTGTTAAGAACAATGCATAAAAAAGAAGTAGCGCTGCCACTCTGTCCAAAACTGCAACCGCCAACTTCTTGTGAATTTTTGTGCAGTTGGGATATGGGAAGTTTTTTTCTTTAGAAGTATATTATGTGTGGATTCATACAATATGCCTACTTGTTTGATGACATGCAGTTGCTATCAGTATATGTATGGGAAACACTGAGAAATTGAGGGAAGCTAAATGAATGGAAAAAACAGTGGGAAAAGTTAGCAAGAAAATTGTTGTATTCTCTTGCTTCTTTTAATTAAACGTAAATTACTAGCAAGTGTAAACTACGAACGCATTGAATGAAATGGTAGCGGGTCACGAATAGGAGAACGATTTTCATCAAGGAAAACTTGACTTTGTGAGTACAAGAAACGGAATTCATCCAAGAAAGGGAAACATGCATTAATTTGACGGGATGAAGTAGAAATTAAAATGTAGGTAGGTAGTATATCGTAAATACCAAAATGATGCACTGCTTTCTTTTTTAATACATTCATTTCGAAGGCAGAAGCTCAATTTCGGGGCAATGCAGCGTACTGCTTGTGATTTGTTTAAAATTCCTTCATTTGACTAATTTATCAGCATCTTTACAATACAACAAGCTGAGTTTTAAAATACGTGTATGTATATAACTGCATCAATGCAAATGGCAACGATTATGATGCAAAATCATCATCGATTCAATTAAAATGCACTCTATTGTCTGTGTGCGCTGATACAACATGAGTTTTCATTAAAATCGTTGAGTAACTTATCATTATCATTGTTTCCTTTCATGAACGATCTCTACATTTTCTAATCCTAACCCGTAGATTTTCATTCAGTAATATTTTTCCGTATGCATACTACGATATCATATTATACATTTACGTGTGTGTATATATACATACATACATATATACATATGCTATGCACAATATATATTATATTTATTACAAGATCACGAAGCATGCTTTCGCCGCTCGTTATTCCATCTCTCAGAAAACAGGCATCGAAAACATCAACCCCACAAAATGATTTGCCGGCCGGCCGGCTTTATTTGCCAGAAAATGGAGAGAAAAAACTTGGAAAAAATAGTCAGGGCAAAATAATGGGAAAGACAAGCAGGGGCAACAAATCCATTGTTCGTCCAAGTATTGTTGTCTGTATACTGCATTGCACATTACTTATATCCACCACCCATCCATACATACATACACATTATTATATCATCCATGCCATTATCTTGCCTCAATACTAACCAGTAATACTACTACTGGTTATTTTTACATTTATATCTTTCCTCTTAATAATGACGAACGTCATCTGCCTGCAATTCTATTATATTTTTTTTATCTATGATGGGCAAAGTATAAAGCAATGAATGGTGCCGGTGGTGTTGGCGGAGGGAGAAGATTTGTAGTATATTTTATATGATTACTTTAATAATATATTAATATTAAAATGAAAATGCTCACTTTATAAATTAATCATATATATTTTACATGCTCAAACAGCAAACACGCTTTCCTTCGTTTCATTCTTTATAATGGCTTCGTTTGTAAATGCACTTTACGTGTAGCACATCGTCTAATGACACTACTACCCCTGGATATATATTAAAAATTATACTTGCTTTATAACTATAATATATACAATCGTATCCTTCCAACAAACAACTCATTGTTGGCCATATAATGTATTGTAGTGTATTAGACCATAGCATGGCATCAACAACGACGACAACGACCATTTACCACCGTCATGATGATCATGATATCGTGATGAGGATAATGGTGGCATTGGCAATGGCAGCAGCCAAAGATGAAGAGTAGTAGTATTTACTCAAAGTAAAAAAGCAACGCAAGTAAACGAACAACTGTACCTTTTCAACAAGCAGCAGATGCATTATATTATTATTCGGAAGAAAGAAGCGTGCTCTTTAGCTTGTGGTGGATGTGGATCATATATTGGTTGTTTGTTAGCTTTGCTGGTTGTTGTTGTTGAGTTTTGGGCTACCGGCCGGCCGGCGACATTTGCTTGAACCACTAAAATATCATCTCTCTTGCGTTTGGATTTCTTCACAAAATATCAATGAACAAAGTAGTAATAGTAGCACAAGAAAAGAGGGAAATTAACCGGCATGGTCCTTCTAATCCGCTCACAAGAAAAGAAACCAACTCGCATAAGTAATAAAGTTGAATGCGAATCCAAGAAGTGGCAAACAAGACAAAAAAATACCAAAAGTAGTCTCGAATTTCGTTGTTGATCTTCTTCTTGTTCTTCTGATGAAGTGATATGATATGGTCATGATGCATAAAAAGAAGTTTTGGACGAATACTGCATCTAATAAAAAACGTACCTAACATATATGATGAGCAATGAGCCAGTTTGCCAATTTTTTTCATCTCTCCTCTCCGTCGTTTTCTCATGTAGATTTCGTATACGTGTGTACGAGATGGCGAGGACGTTTACTGGTAGTATTAAGTAGATTCAGTAAACTTATTTACTGGTTGATATAACGCAAGTCTTAATAATAATAGGTCCATTCTCAGTTTACTTTTTTGACACCCTTCAACTTCTTCATTCTCATTGTTTAAAACATGTATGGCCTTAGTCACATTTGCCATTTCTTGTTCGTTTTTTGGCGTGCATATCTCCTCGAGTTAGTAGTATTCACGTTGAACTGTAGCGATAGCACGAGTTACCTTAAAATCCTTTTTAACCGGTTGCCTGTACACGTCTCCCATTTTCCTGTCGTGTCTCTTCACAACTAACTATCATACATGTTTTAATGGGTATTGTTTGCTCAGAGTTTCGCTAAATAACATTGCCTATTAGAATCTGAATTGCGTATGTAAAATAAATTAGACATGGAGTTTTGATTTTCGCATTTTCTGTCTTGCTTCACTCGGTAGCTTGCTCTTGTTATTGTTATGATCTGCGCATACATTGTTTACGTGTTATTATAATGCATATATGTCCTGCTAATGAGCAATGGGTTCGTGAAAATATTATTTTTGCGTATATGCAAACGTGCTACTATACGTACATCCTCTTGACTAGATGTGCACAAGAGACAAGCATGCCATCAAGGGATGATCAATGAAAATCCTATTTTCTTGCTTAAAAATATTAAAACCTGAAAGGTAAAGAGAAAGAAATTGAGCCTGCCTGTAGAGACGATGATGGCAATAATGCCGGTGTATGGTAAAAAGTTTGAATATATCGTAAAAAACTGGATGGAATGATCTAGCAAGAAAAGCGGCATGGTAGCAAGCATGCTTGCTTTTGGGTTCTTTTTGATGGGAATGGAGTATAAGGAATTGCTGTAATAATGCCATTGCTAGTTTTTACAATTAAAACAAGTTGGTTGAGAGCATATCGGTGTGAAGAGTAGGGAAGCAGCAGTTGTGTTTCATTTTCTTTGTCCCTTTCCAGTAGCGTGTCAGTGTGTGGTAGTGGTTGGTAGATAAAAAAGGAAGAGTGCTGGAGTTTCGGCGCTCTATGTAAGTACCTTGAGGATTTTGTAAGTTTACTAAACTTCAAATAAACTCCACCTCATGCTGCTGTTCACCTTGAAGATTTTTTTATTAGTTTGGATGGTTGAAAGTTTGCAAAAAATGGGAGGAGTAGAAAATGCACTCCGTGCAACAGTACAAGAAAGGGATTATGCTTATTATACCTTTGTAGTTGAAGATCACAATTAGATAATGATGAAGGAAGGAAGAAAAAAGTATTATGTCCATTGTTATTATATGTTATGCATGCTATGCTTATTTGTATTTATAAGTATGTAGAAAATTTTATGCAAACGATTGCCCTTGGCATTTTTAGCAGTAGGGGTTGGGTGAGACATTTTTCAAAATATTTAAATATTTCCATGCATAAGTTGTCCATTATTTTATTTTAAGACCAGAATGTATAATTTGACAAGTTTAAGACACGAATTAAAAAAATTACACTAATGAGCAATTGGCTTGGCCTTCACATACATACATAGCTGGCTGCTGCTTCTGGCTTATCTGTGAGCTGCATATATTAAGCTCATATTTAGTACCATTCTTGTAAATTCGATTACATTCCACAAATAATCGTTCATGAATATTATCTAGTGACAAGAAGGACTTTTTACACCAACGATTTTTTCTTTCTATACTAAGGAGAAAGTCAAAGGCTTATTGTCAATAATACTAGTCCAAACATGACCATCTCAATACTTAATTTTCTACACAAATATTGCAATTTTTTACTAGCGTGGCAAAATTTACAATAATGACAATATACAAGGATGACAATATACAAGGATTTCATTTTCATTCAGTAGCACATAGCTCATTGCTCCTAACAAAAAACAAATGTTTTGGAATGTTTTAAAATAAAACAATGAAACGAGACTGGATACGAAAATTTGGACGATGTGCTTAGTATTGGAAGCAGGGCAAGATTACATAGCAGATTGCATTGACCGTAGTAGCTCTTAAGTTGAGCTGACTTCTTCATGAATGACCACACTGATTTTTAACATTTTCAAGAGGGGCACGTATTCAAAATAAATCGTGCTAATTGAAGTTCTGCACTAGGGTTCAATCTGTATGGCTGCCTTGATTTCGTTAGAATCGTCTCTGCTTACACTCCCAATTCCCAAGCTATTGTGGCTGTAACGGTTCAAGCGGTTCTGCAATATTTAGATAATGGAGTGTGCTTGAAAAATTAAGATGACTGTGGCTATGTAAGAGAGGCCGGTCAAATCGTGCTACAATAGTTTGTTTTATTCTTTGATGGAATGATTGTCCATATAGTTTTTACAATAAACCCCCGATTTCCTTGGGGCCATTTTAGCAACTATGGCCATGCTGTTCGTTGAAATTTTAGCGACATTCACTTGAAAAGTTCAAATTGCCTATAATGCTATTTGATTTTTCTTTAAAAAATGCAACATTTATTTTTACCCAATTCGTTCATTCTACACATAATCCTTATTCAAATAACTTTTTCTTTTATCTCCAACCTAGTCTAACTAATTGTTTTTGTAACTTATTTCCTTCCTGTTGTGCTGTACCGTGTTTTATTTCTCAAGCGCGAGCTGCTTCCTTTTTTATACTCATTTTATATCCAAGTTCATAAATATAAGTACATTATGAGTGTATCTGGTACTCTCATCTGCCAGATAGTTATAACAGCACAGTTGAGATAATACTAAGACAATAATGACGACGACTTCAGCAGGTGAAAATTGTTAGGTTGTTGGCAGAATGAAATAGAATATATTTCTTTTGCAGCAGTTGCCATGTCAATTGCCAAGTGCAAAATGTAAGTACGGATTAACATTATCACGTTCATTGTACCATTTGCTGTACGTTCGCATGTCCACATATACATATATTGTTGGTTACTTATTTTATATTATGCTATTTGCAGTTTAAGGTAAAATTTTTCCTTCAAGAACTGTGATGATGTGACTTAAAGAAAGCATACTTTCAAACGGAAGATAATATGGACCATGGAGGAACAAGCCTGGTTTCTATTTAACATGCATTTATTTGGCATAAGAAGAGAATAATCTGGCTTTCATATATGCAGACATAGACACATCGTGTGCGATGCATATAGTTCGCTTGTTGATAATGATAGCATGTATGCTTAAAATCATATAGCAATTGAGTCAAGCAGAGTTTAGTACACGTATATAGTTATAGACTATACTGAAAATTCTTTTTTTGTCTCCACAGCTCAGGTATGTATCAACCAAAAAAGGTAAAAAACGACTATATTTCTTTTCTGACATGTAGATAACTAGTAAATCCATATGCACATAAAAACGAATGCAATAGAAGTAATAAAATTTATTTTCAATTTTCTACTAATACATTCTTAAAACATTAAATGGGTATTGAATTCTAAAATTAATTCAGCAAAATCGCTATTTGGGTATTTTCCAAGATATTGCTTTCACCAAGATTTGACCCTAAAGTCTTAATTCCTTGACCAGGACGATAACTAATAATAATTATTTATGTACAAACAAGAACCGCAAAATAAAAGTAGTTTTTCGGTATTGTACCTGATTATACGGGTAAATATTTTTCCATAGCATCCTAGAACGCATAGACTTGTTCATAAACATATATTTATATAGAGATGTATTACATGAGTAAGAAATGCCACTGACACTTTAATCGCATAACGCACAGGAAAATCTTTGCTTTTATTTCTGGTGTTCTCGTGCTGCTTGCTTGTGTTTTTGGCCTATAGCCTATATGAGCTCATCCCTCTTGGATTTGACTTGGATAAGTTTACAAAACAGTTTCAATGACGTTGGATAAATTTAGCATATTATAGAGGATCGTCGACATTAATGATAAATATGCATTGTTATTATTTTACACAAAAGGAATTACATATTCTAATAATAAAAGCCTTTTGTAAATAATGAAGACAGTGTAGAAGTAAGAGACGTAATTTTTATAGGGTAGAATATGCATTTGCTTTTTGATGTAAAGATAAGTAAGGATTTATTACCTTTATGCTTCACTTGAAGATTTAATTTTGCAGGTAACACTCATGTGGTTTTATTAAATGTGAAGTTATCGATTAACTTTTACTACTATTGTAAACTGCAATAAAATTAATACATACATATTCATTAATCCTATAATTATTAACATTATTATTTTGCAACGTTCTGAAAAATTCTGTTACGAATAATATTTACTGTTCATATTGTTTGATTCATTCTTCGTTCGCTAAGCAACTGATGATGCTACAAGGAAATATAAACATTTAAATTTTTAGGAATTAAATAGAACAAAAAATCTAATTACAAGTCAAAATAACCGTAACGTTTTAGCAAGCACGAATTTTTTCTGCATAAAAGTATTAAATACTTTATTAGTTGGCAAAAAAGTAACGCCAACAGCACCCGGGGTTCCCAGGCGGTCACCCATCCAAGTACTAACCGGTCCCGACGTTGCTTAACTTCAGTGATCGGACGAGAACTGGTGTGTTCAACGTGGTATGGCCGTTGGCGAGAGTTGTACATGCTTTACA
>JAHZMV010007219.1:0-12689 GCA_027743765.1 Coecobrya sp. COE2
CTTATCAATTTTATATGTATTCAACAAGATTAGAAGCATGTCGTTGAGTCTAAAATGCCACAAAATTGGAGCGAATGATTTTTAATCTCTAATCATTTTCATCTTTGATTCTCTGAGGCAGGAACCAAGGGAATGGGAAACATCGTTTTTAGGTGTCATGATTTTTCGATGGCCCCTATAAGTCAAACCGTTTAACTACATGGGTCGCAAAATATTTCCGGATAAATTTTTGAACAAATTTTTTGTGTTGGTTTGTGTCGTATTTAGACATAATTTACAAAATGAATATTTAAACCTGACTTATGGTCTATTGTATATCTAGGATAGTATATTAATCAGTCAGTTTTATTATTTCATATGATTACATGGTAATTTAATACATACAATTACATTACTTGTTAACATTGTTCACTAAATAAACAATAATGTGTTTAATTATTGAAATATTTAAAAATTCCACCGGTTTCAAAAAAACTATTTGGTAAACGAAGTGGACCCCAATCTATCATCAGTTATCAATGAATTGAAACCTGTTGGATTCGAGGTTGCGTGTGATTATAGCTTGATTTTGAAGCAGAGGGAAAGTTCTTAGATCCTCTCCATATTTTCCCGAGAATGTTGCCAGTCAGGATGATAGATGTAGGATTGTTGTTAAATCTTGCAACCGCCTATAAATAATGTTTCGTTACAAATATGCACTTACGCTTGGTGAATGTTCTGATTTGGTTGCAACGTTAAACGTAACCTCGCCACTTCCCTCGTCATCAGCTTTATTTTCACCGGGATAATTTCCTCGTCTCCAGTGTCTATTAAATGTTATCTATCAGTAGAAAAAATATTAAACAAATATATTATTATGCAATAATTATAGTGATATTTCTTGGGGTGAACTGAAAATCGAAAAATATCACAAAAAATTGAATTTATTTGTTCTTTACCTGAGCTGATGTTACATCAACAAAAACCAAGATAACTAGTAGGATAGCAAATGTTGCCGAGAAACACTGGACAATAATGGCTGCCATTTCAATATTTCTGGAAATATTTTTTATTGAAAATTTTAGAAGCCTGGCTAATTGCTCAGCGTCCGGTTGATGTTTCCAGTACTGCAAGTTCTCACCAAATGTGATCCAAATTATTTAGGACTTGGGTTTTTATAGTTGACCATTCAGACTGATTTATTCTTTAATACGACACACACAGCTATAAATTGATTAATTCTTCAATAAATACTCATGCATGAAACTCATATACGTTAGAAGTGCTTTGAAGGGATTATTAAAATTCCACGAACTTTACACCTTCATCTGATATTCAAATGGAAATTTATTAATCCATTCTCCCACAAAGCGTCGATGTCAAAAAGATTATTGTTCGAAAAGATTAGTCTACCTATGCATTTTAGGTTGTTACTATGAGTCATTTTAGCCGAGAAATCTGGTTGTTGCAACGTCATTGCATTAGTGTCGTCATAGATTTAGATGATTAGGTTTATTAGGTGCATAAATCTTTATAGCTAGGTGTGCAGTGGATATTTCATTATTCTGGTTAAAACATATCGTAAAATGTGGGCGAGTCTGATGGGCTGGTGGGAAAATATACACAAGTATGGTTTCATGACGTATCACAAAGGTTCCAAGTCTCTTGGATCCTCATCCATGACGTATCCATAAAACAAAACTAACAATGTAGTGTTGTGGGTGAAACGCCGGAATATTTGAGTATGTGATTTTATAATCTCTAATATCTTACGTTTTCATTAACACTATGTGTGAATACCAATATCTTGAAAAATTAATATGATAGTGGGGAGACATTCATCACAATTATTTTATAGTGAAGCAGCCATTAAATATGTCGGCCTACGCATATTTCTTGATACATTTTAAACCAGACTAGACATTTCATTATCAAGAAGTTCACAACGAGCAGGCGGTTATATTACCTGCTTAAATAGTAGGTGTCAAGTTATCACTTTTGAAAGTTTACTTTAGCTGACGATTTTATTATGCTTCTGTAAGTTAGTATATATTTATAATTTAATTTTGATAACACGGGTAACCTCAAATCATTTAAGCTTCATGCTTATAAGCGATTCTCATTGAATTTTCATGTATACTTTGACTGACAATGGTCTCCAACTAATCATTTCGTTCAAATCAAAATACATTTTCAGTATATTGTCTTTCTTTCATACACATACCGCTGCATTCCCGATTTAAAGTTGAATTAGATATATTTTATGCATCTTTAAAAATGTCGGTTTTTTGAAAAGTCAATATTCCAAGAAATCTGCATTAACATTATAAATATTCCACCCAGAAACTCTATTAAGTTTCACAAGTTTTGTAAAAACAAATTTGACGAACATTAAAATGATATCGTGTTTACATGAACAGATGAAATCACAAAATAATGCATTCGAATGAGAGAAGCTATTTTCTTTATTCGAATTGGGAGAGAGCTGCATAATGCCGTATTACATTTAATGGTGCAGATAAAATAACCTTAAACAATTTGTATCAATATATTTAATAATTATGAATTCCATTGTTACATTCAATTAACAATAATCGTAATTATGTTAATTTAGTAAGTTACAGTATGCATCCACTTAACAATATATTTAAGGCCTAACAAGCAACTAAGTCACAAATATTATCTGTATGCGTAGTCGTAAAATATGGAATCAAATTAAATAATTCAGCTTGAAGTATTATTATGAAAAATTTGATATGACTACTTGACTACTTGATAATTTTATTAGTTACATAATTAACACCGGGAAAGTTATTGTACACCAATTTCTGGTAGTAGTTTATTATATAGAATGTAATAACATGTAATAACAATATTCACTATAAACGATTGAAACGTATTAACTCGATCCAAAATACTAAGTTTCCAATCTAAAAAACAAGACTCCAAAATTTTGTCTTGAGAACATGACTTCTTATTAGTTACCAGTGAACGGAAACATGCTGGGTTGGTGGTTGGTTTTGAGTCGAAGCAGAGGGAAAGTTCTTTGCTCCTTTCCAAATTTTCCCGAGAACGTTACCACTCAGGATAACAGAGGTTGGATGATCGGGAAATCGCGCAATTGCCTTTAGAGAGGAAGCAAAATAAAAAAATCAAATTTCCGAAAAACGAATTTTATTTGGCAAATAATATTTATGCTTAACATTTTACTTACCACTGGTGGTTGATTGGAGTTGGTGCCATGGCTAAAGGCAATCTCGCCATTTTCCATGCCCTCCACTTCCCCAGGATAATTTCCGCGCCTCCAATGTCTGTTAAATGTTATCTATAAGTAGGGTGAACAAAAAGCAAACTTGTTAACCTGTATTCAATACAAACCAATTTCATGGGGGTAAAGTAAGAATTGCAAAAAAGTTATGAGAAAACTTGAGTTTGTTTGTTTTTTACCTGAGCTGATGTTGCCACTACAAAAACGGAGAGAAGTAACAGCAATTCTCTGATTGCCGAAGAACAGTGACTTCCACTTGCTGCCATTTTAATATTTTTTTAAAATATTTTACGAAGAAATTTGGGAGCTCCTTATAATTGCTTATTGCACCACTGATGTTGCCAGTAGTACGATTTGTCACCAAATGCGATGTAAATTAGTTTCAACTTGGGTTTTTATATTTGGCCACCAAATCCAGTCTGATTTAATCTTCAGAGGAAACAGATTTATCTTTTTGTATTCCGAAAAGTATTAAGCAATAAATGCTCAAACATGTAGCTATGATTGAAAGGGATTATAGAAATCCCCTCCAACATTTACACCTTCACTTCCTCCCTACTCATTGGTATTTAATGGCATTTTAAAAAATTGTTCCTAGAATGTCCTGCAAACCTACGATGTTAACAAGATTATTTTAGATAAGTATTCTGTCTGCGAAGCGTGGACGAAGAATTGCTTTTTATTTATTAATTTGACCAATGAGTCACATTGAAAGATGAAAAGACGGGATAAAACACCCTCCAGAAAAACGAATGGCTCACTAATCTCCACAATTCCTGCTATTATTCTTGCTGTTCAAATTAATATTGGTGGTCAGAGCAGATCAGCATAGAAATCAGGCGGTCACATTTTCATTACATTAGGGTCGGCATACAGTTGTTTGATAAAATAATTACTTACATGTATTAGTTACCCTTTATTTGATTGGTCGTGTAGTTAGTACATGATTTATTGCTTTTGCTGTAGCATTTTTCTAAAATGTGGGTGATTTTGATGGGAGGACTAACTAAAGTTTACAAGTTTGGGCTTATTATGCTTGACCTATTTACCCACCAGAAGAATTCCAAATGCCAGGGATACTGATCCATGGCGTGATTCTGTATTGGAGTATATTGCGAAAGTTCCATTGTGGCTTAAAGGTGTCCATGGTTTATATTCTTCGATTGCACTCATTTTTGTTTCTTTTAACATGATCTATGCTATGAGGAAATAGGAAAAAAAGGAGACATAATGTTAAGCTGTTATACTTTGCCTATAGTTGGTACTAATCTTCGCGTTTAAATATATCGGATACATATGTTTTGTAATTTTTTGAATTTACGTAGTGAATGTGAGAAAGAATTGAACGAATATTGTCGTAGATATATGAACAGGATATTATTATATATCATGATGTGTAAATCATTAGTCATAGAATAGTATGTCCTTCATGTAGGAATTTGTCTTGTAATTGAATGCAGCTTTGTATGTGTTAGTTCTACAGCATGCAACCGCAATAGATATGAAGAATATATAGTTTCTAAAACTATGATGTAATAAATTATGAATAGTATGTACAACCATTTTCCTCAAAATGAACTTTAAAAAAACAAAATTGCAAAGTTGCTACATATATGTAGTATGATAATACGCTGACGATAGCAGGTTCAGTTTGTGTGAGTGTCATTAGAATAATGGACACATCCATTTTGGGTTGTTATGGCAAAAAGTGGAAAGGCCTATGTTGAGCTATCTTAAATGACAAACAAATAAAATCGTCCAATTCTTTTTCAAATTCCCCTCGTATTTTAAACTTGCTTAGAAATTTATCAAGGCATCTACATATACATTTCGCGAAGTCGTGATCTGAATACTGTATTTTGTCGTTAGTTTTTCCTAAATAAAATAACACTTGGCATGACTGACATGTACATCTTGCAAGAACTTTGGTTTATTGAAAATCCAATATCACAACAGCTTCAATATGTGTTAACAATGTAAAACATCGCACTTAAAAACATTCAATATATTTCACCTGATTGATACAAAAATTCTGGTGACATCTTTTTCCAACAATAGATTAAATAAGAAAAAGAACTCTTAACTCTTTAAAAAACAATAACCAATTTGCTTTAATTGATTTGTGATTGTGCTTCATAAACCAGTATAGAGTTAATCGAGTGTTTCAGTTAATACTGCAGTCAGTTAGATACACCGTAAAGCAAATTGTATAAATAAAAATCAACTCTTTGGTTTATTGAAACCAAAACTGTAATTATATTGATTTAAACAATTACAAAGACCACGAAAATAACCATATTTAATATTCTACAAGAACTTGGCTACAACTGTCGTTCTCGTAGACACCAAACGTGACACATGGTTTGTTTAACTTATATTTGTTTGATTTATTTCAAATAATATCAAATATGACGAGCAAATTCTGTTCATAATATTATAATTCATAATTACTCCAATGAACGTGCATTTTGCGTTGTTGTTGCTGTCATTAGGAACAAATTAATTCAAAAATTCATACGTAAGATTATCCAAATGTTCAAGTTTTCAGGTTCATCACGTACTACACACTGTAAGTTTCTGAAAATCATTAGTCGGCCGATGTACCCAAAATAGTTTGCAAAATATTGAGCAAATTTTAAAAGAGACAGTCATCGCATTATTTTAAAACAGTGATTTTGTCTCAAGCGACTATCCCAGGTTATCACAAACAATCCGACATGCTTTAATACGCACAAACGAAAGCAAATCTTCGACTCACAATGCGAAAATTTTGGTTTTCTCGTGAGACTTGGCATAAAAATTATTGGGAAACATTAACGTATGTTCAAACGCAAAACTAAGATTTATTAACTTCATAATCAGTCCTTTTTATAATTTTGATATAATCAATAGCTAATAATTTATTAGGCAAAATCACTGCTTGTAAATATTCAGTCTTAACAAGCAATATTAATCTTTTATTACAGGTATTTTCTTATCTAAGCATTCAAATGTTTTTACTGAACACCGATTATTTTGGAGCCGCTTGGAATTGATTCCGAGCAGAGGGAAATTTCTTAGTTCCTTTCCATATTTTTCCCAAAATATTGCCACTCAGTATAATAGACGTTGGATGCTCGGGATATCTCGCGACAACCTTAAAAGAGCAAATAAATCAAAAATATTAGAAAAATGTACGTATTTGCACAAACAATATTTCATACGAAATTAACACTTACGCTTGGTGAATGTTCTGATTTGGTCAATTGGTTAAGAATAATCTCGCCACTTTCAATGATATCCACTACATCTACCATGGGATAATTTCCGCGTCTCCAGTGTCTATTAAAAGTTATCTAAAAGTAGAGCACAAAATTTAAAGAAACATTTTAATAAACGTTAAATAATTTGGTAGTTCACGGGATGAACTGAGAACTTAAAAAAAGTTGCAAATTAAGAATTTTTTACCTGAGCTGATGCTAACTCTACAAAAACAAATGCCACCATGGATATGACATAGAGTGTCGTAAAACACTGACCTCTATACGCTGTCATTTTGAATATTTGGTTTCTAGAAATTTGGAAATTTTAGATAATTGCTTATTGCAGCACTACTGATGTTGCCAGTACTAAAACTTGTCAACAAATGTGAAGCAAGTTAGTTTTGAGTACGGTTTTTATATATTTGAATAACAAATCCAGCTGGATTTTACTTTCAGTAAATACAGCTTTAAATTTATAAGCGTTGAAAATGCATTGTTTGCACAGGAAATAATTTTTACAGATGACCTGACAACATTGGTGGCACTGATACGCCTACAGCGAAAAAAGCGAATAAGTCTCTTTAATTTCGACTATAGCCTTTTAGGTTTATATTATGAGTCATTTCAACAGAGAAATCTGATTTGAAACGTCATTGCATTAGCTTCGACATTACATTTGTGTCGTCATTGTATTAGTTTCGTCATAGGTTTTGTTGATTAGGAAATTAGGTATAATAAGCCATTTTATGTAGGCGCACTTAAGTAGCCTGTATATTTCATTATTGTTATACTAGCATAATGTAAAATGTGAATAATTCTGATGGGCGGACAGACAAAATGGACAACGTTTGATTTCAATACAGTGATTATTTACCCACAACAAGAGTTCCAAATTATAATAAATTCTCTCCATGATATACAAGCATACAACAGCATTGACAACGTGTTGTTGCAGTCAAAATGCATGAGGATTGGAGCTTATGAATTATAATCTCTGATCTCATTTTTCTCTCTGTTAGAGGATGTAGGTTGGAAGTGAGAGTGAAATAGGAGATATTCTGTTAAGCTCTTATAATGTTGGTATGGTTTGTACTTGCAAATCACACACTTTAAATATGTCAACCTACACATATTTTGGGTATTGAAACCTGTTTCATAAATTCCTTTATGGGGTTTCTATATCAGTCAGATTAATTGCAATGATATTGTTTTTGCGACAATAAACCATTTGTATAAATAACAATTATAATAATAAATTCAATAATCAATTTTGAAAAACAATAATTTTAATTATGTCAATTTATACAGTTACAAAAACCATGAAGATAACCAGATATGTTATTTCTAACAAGGAACTAGGAGAAATATAGTTTTATGCGGTAATTATCAATTATAAATATAAAACACATATACAATAATACATTACACTTAACAGTATTTATTACAATCAACATAATGTTAATTTTCAATTGTCTTTTACCTGAAACACTAATTACTCGGCCTAAAATAAGGTATAATCCAACAACTTCAGAATAACTTGTTGGATAGCTTCATGGGTTCATAACTTTTCATAAGTTTCCAGTAAATGGGAAGCTGCTGGATTGGAGGTTGCATTTGATATGGAGGAGGACGACTCTTTGCTTCATTCCATATTTCCCCTAGAATTTTCCCACGCAGGATGATTGCAGTTGCAGGATTAGCCAATTCTGTAATGGCCTGATGGAAAAACGTACAATTAAGAAAACATAAAAAAGCTTTCTTTACAAAAATGGTATTTGTACGGTAAATAATATTTCATTTTAAATCTGCACTTACGCTCTGTGGGTTTTCCGAATTAGTAAATGCAAGCTCGCCAATTTCCATTAGATCCATTTTATTGACGTTGGGATAATTTCCACGCCTCCATTGTCTATTAAAAGTTACCTGAAAGTACAGCAAATATAGAATAAATGTTATAGCATAAATAAATAAATTCTTGGTTATTATATTTCTTTCGAGCAAATTTGGCGCCATAAAGAATTTCTGGAGAAACATAATTTTATTTTACTTACCTGAGCTGATGTTACCATCACAAAAACAGATAGTATCAAAATGATGGGAAATGTTTCAGAGAAAAACTTTCTTCTACATGCAGCCATTCCAATATTTTTTGGAAGTTGGTACAAATAAATTTACGAAATTCTAGCAAATTGCTTATCAAACTGTTGATGTTTCCAGTGCTACAAGTTGTCCCCAACTGTTACACAAATTAATTTATACTACAGCATTTATTTATTTGACACCCAAATCCAGACAGACTATACCGTTTGTGGGAACAGCTTTAAATTGATGAACTTTGCAAAAAACCTAACCAATAAATTAATCGTGCATGTAGGACGTACAGTCTAGGTATACCTGAGAAGGATTATGGAAATCCCACCAACTTTTACACCTTTGTTTTGTCCCTCTTTTTACACTGATTGGCATTTAAAAGGCAATTTTTTACTCCAATCTCCCACAAATCTACCGCCAACTACAAGACTAAACTATGGAAATCATCTGTGGGTGAAAATGTTACTTGAATTGGCATTTAATTTATTAATTCTGCATGAGTCATTTTGAAAGATGAAAGACTCATATTTTGTGTTCTAGTGTGCTTCAGTTTTGAGCTGAAGGCAAAATCCTATATAAACACCCTCCTGACAAAAGAAGAAGCTGCCATAGTTAGTTTAGCATCTGATATATGAACACCTGCCATCTAGATTAATAAAATGAGTCAGTTCATTGGTTTCGTTGATTGGGTTAGTATGTTCATAATTTTGGGGGTACTGGTACTGGTAGGTACAGACAAGTAGTGGCGGCTTCATTGTTCTTAATCAAAGTGTTCTAAATCACGGGTACACGGTGCATGTTGCCAGAAATTCCAAAATTAGCAACCTTGACCAATTTGCAACCACAACAGTTCCAAATTTCACTGTTACTCGTCCATGTCTTATTTATACAATACGTTAGATTACGTGTTATTGAGGTGAAATAACATGGAAATGGACGTCTGAAAGGTTTGGAATAAAATTTCAGATGACATCCGTTCCGCTAGAACAGACTGAAGTAGAAATAGAGGGGGTTAAATTGGACCAATCCATTTTCTGAAATTGAATTGGGATAGTGTTGCGTAAAATAGTATTGAGTGCTACAGTTAATTTTGCAGGTATTTAAAACATCGTAAAATATGTTTAATAAGTTTGAGTAAACAAGTATAATAAAAGTGAATTCGTAGACAAATACTATTTGTACTATGGTTCGGAAAAAATATGGTTAGTTTAATGGGCCGTATTATATAACGATTAACTATTTATCGAATTTCAATCCTTCCTTCATATTTGCCATCTAAATGCTTTGAATCTGTAGTTTTAAAAATTTGCATAAAATGGGAAATAATATTTTTAGACAAAAAACTTGAGCTATGCTTTGCTTGTATTAGCTATGATTAATTTATTTCAGACAATACCAAATTTGGTAAAATATTATTTTACAATTAATAAGTATTCCAGTGAATATAAGTTTTGTTATCAACAAGTACATTTAGTAGAAATTCGAAATTTTCATTTCTTTACGGGAAGTTCCGGGGTTTTAAAGAGATATAAAAAAATTGACGATACAATAAGATAACCCATACATATTATATAAGTTACTTTCCGCTCACCAAACCCGGTTCCTTTTACAACATAAAATTGGTATAAATATGTTGACTTATTATTCAGTCCATTTTATTACGTTCTGCAATTACTATAACCTACACAACAGAAATTAGCGCCGTACCTAGCCAGAACCTAACGTTTACGTGCTTCAATATTTCTCACTAAAATTGAAAAAATGTAATTACTGAAATGTCTTAACGCGACACAAAACCTAAGGTTACAATTTAAAAACGAGATACCAAAGAGCTCAATAATATATGTTAGATGACGGCACGGGAGCACCACTTTTTATAAGAGTCCAGTAAATAGGAAACTGTTGTTTTTGAGGTGGCAGTTCGTGTGAAGTAGTAGGAACATTTTTGGATCCTTTCCATAATTCTCCAAGATCCATGGCAGTCATGATGAGAGACGCAGCAGGGTTAGTGAATCCTGTAATGATCCGCCGATTCTGCAGAAAATAAAATAAAACTTTAACAAATGTGCTCTAAAAGAATATATTTATTCGCAAAATAAGGCTTGCTTTACATTAACCCTTACAGTTTGCTGGGGTTCGGATTTGGTAACTCGGTTAAACGTTATCTCGTCACCTTGTCCTTCATCGGTTTTACCATCGCCGGCATACTTTCCCCGTCTCCATTGTCTATTAAATGTTACCTACAGGGAAACCAAATATGATAAAAAAAATACAAATTCAAACAAGTTAGCAGATACAAAGTGCAGATGCGTGGGGTAATGTGAGAATCGGAAAAAATAGTTTTACCTGTGCTAATGTCGAATCTACCAAAACAACGAGAACCAACAAAATGGCAGTATTTGCCGAAAAACAGGGGTTTCTTCTAGCTGCCATCGAAATATTATTTTTTGTTTAAATTTACTCAAAATATTTGCTTGATTCGCCAATGATGTTATCAGTACTATCAGTTGTTTCCAAATGTGACGAAAAATATTTTTGACGTGGGTTTTTATAAATTTAAATTTATAAGCCTAGAAAAAGTTATAAATAGTCATTCATGTAGCCCATGTATTTGTATTTGCACGAGGGTCGTTCAATTTTGAACTGCCTTGACTAATCATTATCATGCCTTGACATGATGCGGGTCTATGACTGGATGAAAAATGACCAAGCGATCTTATTCCAACTGACTAACCACCGCATGTGTTAAGTGTAATGTTTGGTTTTGAAAATTATCATGACGTAGTCATCCAACATCATGCGAGTTTGCCTCCACATATATCTATGTTAGCAAGATTCACCTTAACCAAAAATTGCACGTAAAGTCGCCAATACTCCTTACTTATTTCACATAAAAAGTTCCACCATAAAACTCCATAAAGTTCCAGATAGTTATAGCCAAAGCCTGTGATGCCAAAATTTTCCTTTAGGAATCTTTTGGCCCCTCAGCTACAAGACAATGAACTGTATAGACAATGAACTTCGTTCACTATTTCACGTTATCAGGTTCGTACTAGTGGACTCCTGTATCAATTGAATACCACATATGAACATAGAATATTCTTTTTGGGAGTGACAGAGTGAAACTTATTCTGATTCAGCATGCACTTTTTACAATGTTAAAGTTGCGTTTAATAAATTTGTTGAAATGATGCCTACTTACGATTAGCTGCCCATAACTTTTTATACGATGGGGTTCGAGTCATGATTCTCATATCATCAGAACGAAGGTGGTTGCACTTATCCATAAAGGTAATTTTAGAGAAATCCATTTGCATATGTCTGAGATATTTGCTCATTAGAGAAGGCAATTCACATTTGAATACTCTACGTACTCATTCATCTACTGGCATTTAAAGCGCTGGCATTTTACTATAAGATTATTACGTACCAATCATTTGTCTTTGAAAATGGTACGTGGAATGGCCTTTAATTTATTAATTTGAACAACGAGGCATGTCGTAAAATGAAAACCGTACATATTGTTTACTTGCTTTTGAGTTTTGATCTGAATGAAAAACATCCTCCAGCTAAACAAAATGCTGAATAACTCGTTTTAATTTCTGCTGTGGCTGTGATTACTTTTCAGATTAATATTATCAGTCAGCTCAGCTCCGAAATATGGTTGCATCGTCATTATATTAGCGCCGTCATAGGTTTTATTAATTGGATAATTAGGATTATGAGCTTTTATATGTAGGTGTACTTAAGCCGTGGTGGCTTCAATGTTTTTGTTCAAACATGTAAACATAATATAGGTTATTTTGGTGGGCGGACAATCACCATATAAACAAACTTGTGCTTCCAATACTCGATGCATGTACTTCACGCAAGAGTTCCAAATGTCATGGATACTCATCCATGAGGTATGACTGCGTAGAAAAAGATTAACTACGTTTTGTTTTTGCTACAATGCCAGTATATTGGAGATCATGATTTATAACCTCGTATAGCTTTGATTTTTGCGTCTTTGTAACAGTTTCCAAGGATGATAATATTCTAATGGTTGTATGTATGTATGTATGTAATTTGGGAAGGAATCATGACATAAATTAGTCGATGACCGCAGC
>JAHZMV010007220.1:0-11049 GCA_027743765.1 Coecobrya sp. COE2
CCAGAATTGACCATTTAGAACTCTTAACTTGCCTTACACCCCAAGAGTGTACCTTGTTAGTAAGGAGATTTAAACGCATAAATGTTTCTGCGATTTCTGTGTTTATAAAAAATCTATAAATTATATTGCTGTGGTATAATAAAATTTTAATCAATCTTTGTCAATACAGTCGATATTGTCCAGTACAATGTACCCAGTAGGATATTTATATACCAGGTGAATAGTTTCTCTTGTAACGCAATTGCACACATGCAAAAAATTGATCTAGCACGTTCGCAACAACTTTGTCACCTTTAATGCCTCCCTAAAAGTGAAAGTAGTTGCTATGTATGTGTCCGATATGTATACCTAATCTTTTATCTAAATCAATGTCGAAAAGTCCAAATAAAGTACCAAGCGTGCATAAACGGATGCTCGAAGTTGAGGTAATAGGTTTCAAAGAATGAAAATATAAACCATGTATTATTTATGTATATTATGTTTGTAACCAATATAAACCAGATTAAGAAATGCGTGCAAACGTCCTTCTTTTTCCTTGGAGAGAGTAATGAATACATTGATGCATCATCAATCAAACTTTATCTCTTTTTCCTTATCCTCTTCTGGTGGACGGAACACCAATGCATATCTAATGTGTTCATTTACAAAAACATTATACACCTATTGGTGTATTGCAATAATAATATAGTTTCCTTCAAATAAGCTAAAATATTTGTAATATTTTGGTATTTACTACAAAGCTTCTTTTTTGTGAAACATCATGCATAAACATGACGTCATAAATACTTAAATGCATATCACAGCTTTGCTGGGTATTCAATGGGAAGCATTGAGCTGACAGAAAAACACCGATCTTTTCTGTTCAATCCACATGAAGAAAGTTTACTAAACAAGCTTGTAAAGCGACAGGGTTTACTGAGCTGTGCTAAAAATCAATTGATAAACGAAATATTTCCAATGCGATGACTGTAAATTACTGTTATATTCGTGTTACTTGAGATTCGAAGGACAGGCATTGCCCTGGGTATAAAAAACCTTACAATTTTAGACTTTTCATGTAACAATGCGAAAGTGGTATGGTGCTATGAAAATGTTAACGGACAGACAAACAAGCGTGATGATTTTCTTAAGCTCGGTTAGATTGGGAAAATCAAAGATGGAAAAATACAGAAAATTTTCCATTAATATTAATTTCTTTTGCCAAAGATGACACTTTTCGATAAACAAGGTACGATCAGATAGTTCTGTGAGTGACGGGTTTTCAATTGTACCATAAATAGTACAGTTGTGTTGATGTTTTTCAAATCTTTGCTGTCGTGAGTACTCATGACAATGGTATACCCTTTTGTATCGGTAAAACAACCTTGAAATCCAATATCAATTGTACATTCATCATTGTTTTGAAATTTATACTTAATTGTTCATTAATTTTTATTGCTTGACCGTTTCTTTCTTCGTGTTGCCAGCTATGCCGTTCTAATCAAATCCTACCAGGCTTATCGCTGTCGACAAGTCAAGTGCACAGAGCCATCCTTTGGACGATGATGGAAAAAACTGGTGTAAAGTAAACGGGTGAAAGTATTTCTGTAGGAGAAAGCAAAGTGAAGCAAATATCTACGTTTTCTACCGCTAGGTGCCCGTTTAGTCGTTACATTGGAATCACAACCTTCTTATTTTGAAAAAGGGCTGCCACTTTCTATCCTGTTTGTTCACTTTGACCTATCGAGAAATAACCTAACATATTGGAAGTGTTTCCCAAAGGTTTAGCTTTCACCTTGGCATGACTATCCAATCCATCTGACACGCTGACTGACACTCATCCAGACAAGAAAATCTGCCAGTGAAACAACTTAGCAAGCTACTTATTTACGTAACGTACGTGCAATTATGTAATTTCTTCATATTTAATTCATCATCCTCTGGTATGGATAGACAGTGTATAAATCCTATAATATATACATGGTTAAATAGCTTGGAGTATTTTGTAACGTAAGACATAAGCTCATAAAATATTTATTGAAAAGAATGACAACCAGGTATTAGCTATGTGCTGTAATGCAGATAGTTACTCAATTGATTGGATTCACAGGCCATCATCAAACAGAATGAATTCCGTTTAAAATTACCAATTTCAAGTACCTGACATCACGATAAACGGATATCTGTCTGTGAATATCTGAACAAAATGACTGACAACTTTTTAAATAAGAATGTACACAAACACGCTAAAAATGACAGAATACTTCTTGTAATAATGCCTCAGTAGGTACAGAAACATACTTTATTTGTGAGCATTTTCTCCATCAAGAGGTTTTCCATTTACAACATGCTGTGCCGTTAATAGTGATCCCATACTGATCAAAGTTTCACTGCATTGCTACTACCAACCGCTGTTGTTTTTGTTAGTTCCATTGTTACAACTTATCTTTCTACTCAACTCCCACTTGTTTTTCCAGAAAATCATTCTTTCTCCACAGCCACAAATCATGTTCGTTTCCATTTTATATGCGTAGGTATACACAATCTATATTGTGATTTTGGGAGAACCCATGACTTTCCCCACCACATAAGTTTTACGACCTCAAACCCATATAAAGTCTGTAATATATAGTAAAAGAATAGTCATGGTGGGTGGTTATAACTCTGCAAGACTAACTAGAAATAATGTGAGTTGACTGGAGATTCCATGCCCGGTTATTATTGAAGGAGAAAGTCAGATGTTTTTCTAGTCCGGGACAGGAATTCCCAAGGTGATTTTCTGCAACTGTAGTATCCATACCTATACACAACTACTAAACGAGACATTCAACATTCATAAAATAACTCCAATCGCCAGATATCTATAATTGGAGTTTCATTCAAAAATTCATAAACACACACATTTACCTCGGTAACTAATGCCACTAATTCGACAAAGACAACGATTGGAGTGTAATTGCTAGCTACAGGATAAAGAGTGAGGGAGTTTGTCAGACGATACATTTTAAGGTATGCTAGGGAGCAATGAATAGCGTACAATATTTTGGTAGTAGAGGATTCATGAAGGGCCAAATTTTATAGGGTTACGCAATATGAGGATCCGTAGGCAGTTCATAACGACTAGTATTTCTATCCTCGTACATATCGGCTTTTAATATTAAGATAGATTTTTTCGTGAGCGCGTGGAACGAATTGTATAGAATATACATATATCATACACCAATATGTTATGTGCTATTAGGTTAGGATGAGCAGTATAGAATGTGCTATTCAAGTTAGCCAACTACAGCGATTCCTATCCATTACCTCGAAAGCCATTGGCGGGGGACACCACTTCTCCTGTTAGAGAAAGTCCGTATGGACTCATAACAGTCAGATCAGCAATAAGCCCTTAAAGAATTTACGGCCCTTCCGGGTTCCCTACCGCGCTAGTTTTGACAAACGCGGTTTTCGCTTACAAACTCTTCCTTCTTTCTCTTTCCATTTCTCTTCAACGTTCCCTATTTCCCCCCATCTCCCTCTCTCTCAGAAAAGTGCAAACGGGAGTTTTGTGGGAAGCTGTGGTAGTACTGACAGAAGCTCTTTCCACCACACATATCCTTATATTATTATTATGCTTGCTAAAATGACTGAAAGGAGGAAGGAATGAGTGACTGAATAGTAATAATAATACTGTTGCATAACACTCTTAGTCTCTGGATGGTGGTAGAATGAAATCCGTTTTTTTGCAAACTCGTGTATTGGAGGTTGCACTTGCGAGATTTTGCTTCGTGGTCGTCTTCCTGGTAGCAAAGTAGCATTTCTCATAGGAGCACCTAATATTTCCAATGATGACCCTCATAAAATCGGGCGAGTGTCATTTCCGAATGCGATCGTGAAATTTCCTTCATCGCTCTCACATTATTTTAGCCTCCTCGTGGACCAACACAGGAGACATTCCGCTAAAGATAAACATGACATTCCGTTGGAAGGCAAGTACACTTTTCGCTTAGGCAAAATGATGCAAAAACTATCGTATAAAAAATACACGCTCCCATCCCACTCCCCCACACACACAACACATCGAACAACACCAAAAACTACAACGACACGACGATGACACTCACCAGTGTGTAGTATCTTGTGTCTCTCTGTTTGTTGTGCGTGCTATTTCTTTAAAACCAAAGTAGTAATGGTAGTCATAAAACGCTGCTAGTTACTACGGAAATGGTTGCTGGTTGAAGCGGTAAAATGAAAACAGATACGGTATTACGATAACGACAATAGTGATATCACATATCAACGAAATCTTTCCTTCGGGAGTTCCACTCTTCTTCTCGTATGCACAAGTAACAGTAGCAGCAACAACAGGCATAGTCATCATCATTAATGTTATTACATAGCAATGTCATGCGTTTCGTTGGTGGTGGTGTGTCGATGCAGATTTCGGAGATGCTAATGTCTCACTTACCAACGCCACCCCTATGTCAGCCTTAAATACAAGTTGAACGAACATTAGTATTAGACTCGCTTTTGTTTCTTTGCTTCATCCACTTTTAAACTACTTCAAATAAGTGGTCTGAATTCCAACCATCATCTCTACCTTTTGAAAAAAATGTTGCTTGTCGTTGGTGGTGACGATGGGAATTGCGCAACCACCATCACAGTACCTTGTTTACTATCGATGATTAATTCGACTGTAGTACGGGTTTGATTTTACATACCCGCACGTGATTTTATGTAATACCTACTTACATAATCGCGTCATTATTTGACATTCTTCTGTTCAAGAGCACACGAGTCCACTCACCGCAACATACCCGTTGGTCAGTGACTTGCAACGAGATGCGAGATAAAAGAAGGACGAAAGAACTTTCCTAGGTTGAAAATTCCCAGCCTTTTTTCAACCAAAAGCAATGTTCGTCTTGTTCATCCAGACCGTATCCTTCAAGTCAGTTCCAATTACAAAGATACAGCTTATCAACTTAACTATGAGCGAAGGATAGGGATTAAGGTAAACCCAGTTACACCAAGAGGGAAAATTCTGAAAATAGCTTGGCCTAAAAAAACTGACCTTCTTCCTTACATAATCCTAAAAAGTGCCATTCGACTCACACAAAAAAGACTTTTATTGATCCAAAACAATGTAAGCCACTGTTGGAATGTTTTATTAAAGACGCACAAAGTGCCTCTTATGCAAGTTTGTCCACGTGTTATGATGATGGGCTGTTTTATTCATTTTTATTATCATTGCTTTCTCCACTGAAGCCATCACAATGGGATAAGAGCCCCTATATCTACTTGCATTTCAAAACCCACACAGATTCATTCAAATAAGTGATGATTAAATAATCCACAATTTCGACCGGAAAACATGGTTCCGGATGCAAACTAGTTTTCACTTTATCTATTTATCCAGCACTTTTTTGGAGGATACTTGATGAACTCAACTCTATATGAGGTTGCTCTACTTAAGCTCCAACACCATCATCATCGCCACTGATGCTGCAACCACAACATTGATTGCATGCATTGTTTATAAGCCGAGTTAATAAGGTATGCACAAATGCATGAATATTAGTTAGCTTTTGCTGCGCTACTACTGCAGCAGCAGTATGCAATGCATTTTCTAAAAACCAATCTCTTATGCAATACAATAACGCATGCATATGCCCCTGTTTATCAGTAAAAGGCAGGAGGATAAAAGTTGAGAGTTTTAATATGGTTCTCCTACCAAAGTGGGATCGTTGATGATGATGACGACACTATAATATACTGTTGGAAAACTATCATAATAATAATATTATGATTTCTTTTTGGTAGCTTCACTCGTTTTAGTAGCGGTTCACCCTTTCATGCTGTGTTGTTCTTGTGGGGAACAAGTATAGTGACAGAATCCATAATCGTAAGGGCAACAGAGCAAGAGGTGGTTTCACTTCTTTCCATAAAATGTTCGTTGAAATATTTATGGAAATTTGTCCAATCAATGGAACAGAAGAAGCGAGTGAAAAAAAATCACTTGGCCAACTATACCTTCCCTACAAGTATTTCGCTTGTTTCCATGCAAATGCAAATAAATTGGATGGGAAAGACTTGCTTGTTTCTTACGCCCTTCCTATTTCACTAGCATTATTGCTCCAAAAACTTCTTGCTCTCCTTCTTTTGTTTTTTTGTTTCTTTTTCGAGACTCAAAAGAGTAAAAAGTTAAGTAAAAAAATGAGACGAGGATGATGGAACTAATATCTACATGGGAGAAATGAGAATGTATATACATAATATTTTTTCTGTGGGATCTAACAAAGTATTATGCCTGTGTTTTATATCCAAACAAATGGAATAAGTATCATACAAAAGTGTGTGGAAGTTCCACGTTCTAGGGAGCAGACACTTGAAAATGCCTTGGCCTTCTCATCATCCATTCATTTTTCTTTGGAGTGGAGGCACTTCTCCTCTCAGCGGATGTGCACGCATTTTTCAAGATTTAATAGGGCAAAAGTTATCTTCATAGTTTTTCTTTAATTTTTTCCCTCTCCCGCTCCCCAAAAAGTAACCTGCCATGTTTATGCTTCTTCATAATAATCAATGGACATCGTTTCATCCTCCTTGTCTCTGTCTCACGTTCTGCTTTTCTTCATCCCGGTACTACAACCTATACAATTACTTGTATTGAATAGCCTACGTATTGTATTATACTCATATTATGTGTCTGTGTAAACTATTAGTTACTGCTACTGCTACCGCTTCCGCTGCAGCCTCTGTGGCTGGTAACGGTATAAATGTAACTAGTGTTGCTGTCGGATTCCACTCTCACTTTCTCTACAAAGTGGATATTTCGTACGAGAGACTTATGAGTGTTGGCAAGTCGTTTCTCGTTGTTGTTACGAGAATCATGTACGTTACGTAGCTTTGATACACGGAATCACACATCTATCCCAAATATAAACATCACACATTGATGTAGGCATTCTTGTTATGCAAGCTGTACAATGCAGTTGTTTGGTAATGGTGAAAGTAAGTAACAGTGTTGTTAAACTAGCTCCGTTTATAATAATAATAATAATAATAATAATATAGTAGTCGTGGTAAAAGTATGCCTGTTCTGCTCAACAAATGCGTAGAATAATCTGGCCTATCTGTGTGCCCACATGGCAGCATAAATACGGTAGCCAGAGAGAGAGAGAGTGAAGGAGTGGTGGGAGACTTGCTAGCTTTCTCCATTCATGTCTCGGTGGGTCTTTGTTTTTAAAACATTTTCGACACAAAAAGTAAAACACTTTTGAGAATGAGCAATTGTTACATGTATGGGCTGGGAGATCATATATAACCATCATGTGAATTTGCAGATAAACACAGAGGCACACACACATCACATAACCCCTGCCATGGCAAAATATAAAAAAATAAGAGTTTTTTTTCTCGAGTTGGTTTGCTGTAACGGTGAAAGTAGTGTGGTGGTGGTGGTGTTCTCTGGGGTAGCAGCAGTTATTTTTAGTGCAAAAGCAAAGAGAAAAAACAAAAAAGGAAAACTTACAGTTTTTTAAAGTAGAAAAAAACTGAGCGAGTACTATTATGCATGTATGTATCTGTATTTATGCGTGTGTACAACGCTCCTGTTATTACGTTCACGGGGCTGTAAACCATGACTTTGCTGACTTTTCATTTCCTACTCGAGTGTCTTCTCTTATACGTAGCGCGTTACTCACAGAAAATGAGGATTCCTTTCCTACGACAAGCGGAGTAATATGTTTATTTATGTTCAACTTTCTACTTACTTATGCCACTCTTCTACGACTACATATACACTGCCATCGCTACACACAATATAAAGGAGAGCCGTGCATTATGTGATTACTACTACATAAGCCATGCCACACAAACATCAAACTACCATATACCAAGCCATGCAGTGTACTACTCGTTGTGTTATTTTTTACTACTACAACCACGTACCTACCAACAACCACTTCCTTTTTCTCCTCCTGTCTGCTCTCCATTCTCCATGTAGCAGCACATTATGCAGTCAGCTTTCTCTCTCTCTTTATTCTCATGGAATATTCAAAAAAAGAGAAAATGGATATATACAGTTTTCCAGGGAGCGAAAAAAATAAACTGAATATTTGACGACGAATGCAGTCCATGCCTTTACCCGACAGGTCATACATATCACAAAATTCTGATTCATTAATTTTTTTCATGACTGCTCTATATAAAAGCGCGGGATGAAAAAGAAATCTAGTTAGGAGTGGGAGAAGCATTGGAGAAAGCGAGTGTGTACAAGGTGAAGAGATTGCGTTGCGAGTTGCGTTACAAACGCAATATATTTTGAAGGTACATGCACGGCGGCGACGCTTCCTTCCATTCTCCGTTCCTTTTCTGCGAGTATTATCCCATGTATTTATTGTTCTACTTTGCATCATCCCTTAATAATATATCCCATTAGTGGAGCGAAACCACAATTTCTTCATATATGCAATGTGCTTTGCAACCTACAAAATAGTCAAGTAGTAGTAAAATAGGTAATTCAACTACAGAAAGAGAAAGTAGTAGCGGCAGCCGTAGTAGTACTTTGGCTGGGGTCCTTGAGCAAAGCTTACCTTTTTGCATATGAACAACGTATTCAGGATTCTTATTCACTCCGTCGCCCGGTGAGCTAGGAAAAACGTACTCTGATTTTTAGCTCTCTCTCTCCCTTTCTCTCTTTCTCTTGCAGACTTGGAATTACGCTGACTAGATTAATTCTTTGCGAGCGCCAGCAACCTCCATATACCTGCCTTGCATTGGTTACTTGTTTTCCTTTTTCTCGGCTTACGTTAACAATGGAATGCAAAAGTAGCTAGTATTATTGCTGCTTGTGTGGTATGGTCGTCTTCATCCCGAAAAGTGTTTCCTTTCCGTTTGCTATGAGAAATGGAATCAGTGAAATGTGAAAATTGCAATTTTTCCGGTGACTCCAGAACACTGGGAATATATATGCTTCTTATATAGTGGGTGGCATCGCCCTCAATGCGTGTGTTTCATTTGGGATACCATTATTGTTATTATTATTGTTATGATTATTATGAAGCCGAAAAAATGTACGTTTAAGGAAGTGTAAATAGATACCTAAAAGGTAAGCATGTTTCCACACACGAGCATAGAAAACCACTTTATTCGCTTCAGTTCGCAACATTTCTCTACAGTAATAATATTATTATCAGTAATAATAATAATTATAATGTAATATGCGTTTGCTTTTTTCGATATCATTAGCACACATTCATATCATTAGACTTTTAATAATAATGATTATTATTATTATATTCAAGATGTATGTACAATATCCAAACTAGTTGTTTTTAGTATAAGTTTTACCATTTTTATTCATTTTTTGTATTTATTTCCACGGGTAATTTATTTGTTACTCAGTAAAAGTAATTATTTTTTATTTAATAATTATATATATTCACGGGAGTGAACTTTAGAAATACGTTACACAATTTATTACACACATTATTACATACAGAAAATCCCCACTCTTTCCACTTTCACATTTTGTTGATATTACTCATTAATTTTTTATCATAAGTTTTTTTAAAATAATTATAATTGTACAGTAATAATGTTAAAACTTACACTCCATAAAAATTGCTTTCCTTGTCAGTGGTTTACTTCTTTTGTTATGTAGATTATTATTATAATTGCAATCATTAAATTAAATACACACCTGTTTTGTAATCCTAGAAATACTTTTTTTGTTAGTTTGATTACATTCTTGTTCAAATTTTCACTAATCTAAACATACATACACATCTGTAACAAACGGTACCATTTAAGTCTAAGGGAAAGTTAATGACAATTGTAAGGAAAGAAAAGGTTCATAAATTAGTTTTGACATTTTTTTTACCGTTTCTAGCATTTAATAACCCAACTTTGCTGACCTTAGATAATGTAGTGAATAATGTGTAAAGAATGTATATTATGAAACTTTCATTTTCCAACTAATATCCAAATTAATGATATTTATTCCCTTGTTATCTCTAATTGAAAGTAACTACTTGTATTTATTTTAACCTAATTTGTTCACTTAAGTAAAACTACTTTATTTCAACATTTTTCAGCAAATCCTGAACGCTTACATGATACGGTGTGGTTTTTTTACTTTACTGATATTTTTTGTCAAGGGTGTCAAGAAAGATACTCATGTTCTCTGTACGTGCTGTCGACATTAAGGTAAATAGAATAAACAACATGTAAGCTCCAGTATCTTTTATAAAACATTTTTTGTCACCATCAAATATTATGCAGTATGCAAAGTACAAAGAGAACAGGGCTTTATACTTTTTTAACGTAAAAAGTGAAGGGAAAATGAAAGTCAAGCTGATACGCAAACGTACAATGGGAATAAAATATTGCTCATTTTTGAGTGTCAGGTAGCAAAGCAAACATGTTTCATAAAATAAATGTAATCATTTTAAAGTTAAATCTAGAAATGTTATTTTTTTTAAAGATTTTTTCTTCTCATGTTACTTGTATATGTACATAATATAATAATGTTGTCTGTATATTTATGTTACTAATTTATTTACCTGATGAGTTCTTCTTTTGTCATTGCATTCATACCAAGTTTAGTTTTTTCTTGTATTCATATCTACATAATATTTACTATTATGTTACATTGTGTTGATTCTTCTGAAAGAAAAATAGTTCATTCATAATGATAATGAGAAAGGAAAGAGCGATTTTTTTCGATGATTCAATTGAAAGCTTACAAGATACTCGAGATGAGGAAGAATAACGGCTTGTTGACGTTGATATTCAAGTTAAAACACTTGATATTGTACAGACACATAACAATGCTACACAACTGTGAGTTTGTAATCGCATAGACAACTTTGCTTATTTTTATGTATTAATTACCTAAAACTTGGCCTGTTTAAATCGACGATATTTTTTAATACAGAAAATATATACGCACGCTTTCTTGCATCATCTTCGTTTATCCTTTAATACTAATACATATTTTATGCATGGTTATAGCATATGCCTACTTAATCACCTTATTTTATTGTTACTTAGAACTTCAAACGTCATATTAATATTCAGCAACCACTG
>JAHZMV010007221.1:0-17766 GCA_027743765.1 Coecobrya sp. COE2
CTCCACAGAGGTCGTATGATTAGTTGGTGGGTGATATCAGTTCACCCCAAATACACTACAGGTATGTATGATGTTTACATTTCGCATGATACGGAGTTTTTGCTGTTTTAGAAAATGACGTAAACCATATGATATCCAAATTCGAAGCAATTAATTAACTCATATAACTCATCGTCTAGGAAAACAACGAAACAAATGTTCGTAAACTTCAACTTATTGTTTTTAAATACATATTATGCAAAATAAATAAATAACGGTCACGGTTTACGTTTGAATTTTTATTATCATTTTGTCATTTACAGTAAAAAAATAGCATTTTGATAGCTGTGTCCCTTAAAATTTCTGCTGTCTGGATGCATATTATTTTGTATTTTGCCATTATAATAATTTTCTACTGAATTCAACTGGAGTGGTATGTAACTTTTCATTATTTAGTTTAGGGAGTATTATTTAGCTTTATCTATACGTGCGTGCCTGAATAACTTCTGCAATCGTAGTTTTCTGTGCAAGCCAAGCAAAATATCGATGTTCCACATCCGACTCGTAAAGCAAGTCTATAGTATACTGTGAACAGCAATTTTTTGCTGTTTGGCAAAACTAATATTGTTTTCAGTTATAGAAAACAAATAGGCTTTCGGGTAAATATGCATGTCAATCATATTTGACGTAAAAAGTAATTGCTTTTTCAATTTGTAACGCACATAATTTCAATAATGCCAGTAGTGCTATCTCTTTTATCCTTGGTTTTCTTTCCGCTCATCCATTGACTATTATTTTGGTATCTCAAAACTCGCAAATGCCTAACTAATGCGCAATTGTTGAGTGTCTCGAATGACCCCATCTGTCTCAACATCCAGTGATTCATGTAATGCTTAACAATTCATGATATGAGTTAAGTTTGACTGGTCGCTAGACAGCCATCATAAAATTGAGTGAAAGCGTGTGTATAGCAAAAAACCCTACCCACTTTTCTCCTTCCGGTGATTATGCTTTCTTTCCGTTGCTTGTCAGTTTGGCCTTGACGTGTCGTTCTGTTGTTGAATTATTATAAGTTTACGTGTATATGAAAGTAGATAATTTTTGCCTATAATTTCTGTGGCCTATTTGGCTTTTTACATTTTTACCCATTTCCATTACTTCTCTAAACATGGATAATATCACTTCTACAAAAGAACTTCCAGTTGTAAATATTGTCGAAACTTTGAGTTTAACACTCTGTTATCTTGTAGATTTCCCAGTGAACTTTACAGATTGTTCTATACAGAATCCTCTAAAATGTGTTATATGTACCGCACGAGGTACCTACATCACAGGAGAGAGTATAAACGACTACAGTTCTTTATCCCATTTAACTGAATATTTTTTGTGGATTATAACTATAATTGTGTCAGTCATTGGTCTATTGGGAAACTTGGTGATAATTAAAGTTTTTTCAAAGCGGAAAAATTGCAAATCATTTGACTCTTTACTTCTTATGCTTTCGGGATGGGATGTATTTAGTTGTATAATGAAAATTTTAGTGTCAAGTGCATCGACAGCCTACTTTGGTAAGTAAAGTTGTAAGAGGTTCCTCATTGTCATTTAAAAAAGGATGGAATCTGATTGAATTTGTCTTTTGAAACATGTAGGAAATTGGTTTGGAAGAGGGAAAGGAACAATTGATTTTTACATCGCCTCTTTTTACACCTCCATGTTTTCGCGATCCGGCTCAGCATTTATGACAATCCTCATCACAATTGAACGATATTATATGATTGCATTTCCAGTCAAGGCAAACATTTGGTTTACTGCCAAAAATACAAAAATATTGGCTCTGGGAGTTTTTCTTATTACTCTAATACTTAATTATCCTCGTTTTGCAAGTTTATCCGTGGAGCCAAACAACTTGCGTGATATTCCTAGTCTTCAGTCTTTGGAATACATTTTGCGAACGACACCACATGGAAAATTTTGGTATGGCACATTAAAAGCCGTACACAACCAAATTGACTTTTGGGTGCCATACCCAATTATATTAATATTTAATTCGTTGTCTTATTGGAAGGTAAATTGTATTTATTCTAGCATTAATAAATTAATTATTGGAATTTCAAATACTTTTTGTATTTATATACCAGGTTCGTCAGTTATCCAAACGACGTATGGAAATGAATTTGAATCAAAAGCAAAACATTCGAGCAGCGAAAATGTTTCTGCCGGTTGGGGCCATCTATTTTATAACAAACACAATAGTTAGTGCATCCTACTTTACAGTCCATTTCATGAAAATCTCATCCAGGGAACTTATCACCTTGGGATTTTTAGCAACAGCGGTTAATTCTTCAGTTAATCTTCCAATTTATTACTACTGCAACAATGCTTTCAAAACTGAAGCTCGTGCAGCTTTGCGTGAGTTTAAGGAAAGCATATTTTCAGGTGGAGATAAAAGATCCGACGGGTTTATGTTGTGTAATAGTCCGAACCCTAAACACAAACATAATTATGGCAATGAAAGCGGAGTATCAGTGACCCAGAAGAGTGCAAGTAGTGTTGTGTAGACATTGTATTGGAAATATATTTGCAGTTCTTCATTTCAAATATATATCGACTAGTATTTCTACGGTTTTTTAGTGAAATTATATTATTCTATTACATATCGTTTCCCGTGTATGCTTGATATTTAATTAAAGAATAAGAACTACTAAGAATTTAAATTACAGAGAATACAAACTTGCTGTGGATTCCATCTGATTCCTTTATTTTATTCAAGACGTTCTGTGAAAATTCCGAAGTGCATTGTCATGTAGAATTTTAGCATTTTCTGCCTATACAACCTAAAAACATAGCTACACATTGACCAATACGATCTGCTTCTAAAGTTTTGGTAAAATGAGTAGGATAATCTGTTATGATAATTTTCTGTAATGCTACGCTCACGGTTGCAGAATCTTCCACAGGTTCTGTGAGATTTTAACATTGGCAGGATAGGCGGCTTTGTCCGATGTTCTGCCACTAATACATTACGTATATCACAGACCCTTCATGTTCTGCGAGCCAGGCTCCCGGCTCTGGAAGATACTTAATGCAGCCTTGGCTACGCTACAATACATAAATGCTGACATGAAATCAATACGTTTGTATTTATCTCATATATGCTAATGCTAAAGTGTGTGAATATTTTGTAAAAATAATTAAGTAAGTATAATGGAAGTTGTTGTAAAACTTTGTTCATTTAAATTGCGGCTATAGATACTGTTACGATGATGTTGATAATGACAATGATAATGAATTAGGTATGTATATTTCCACCCACCCACCCTCAGGTGAGGTTAGCTGGGTAACGTGGATATGGACCTTAATGAATCTGAGGCGAGGAACCAAATAATCCATGGTCATCATCCTTATTGTCCTATGGTGAATTCCCGACTCCAGTATAATAAAATTCCGGTATCTTTTAGGTCCCTCGAAAGAATCCCTTTGACTTTAAGTCTAGTCTAATGGAGTGCAACATTGTAGGTATCTAATTTCAAACTCAACGTATTTTTTACGGCCATAAAGATAAAAATTAACGATATTCTTTTGACAATCGCGGGAAACCCCACAACATGTCAATGTGCGACGAATGTGTTGTACTCTTTTAATTTTCGCTTTAAGTCAGGTAGGCTTATTTAATTTATTGTAATTTCACAACATTTCCAACTACATCTATTACCATCATTTTTATTTCTCATGCCAGAGTGGCTCTGGCAAAGTCTTTCCATAAATAAAATATTTACCATGAATTTATTGCACCACTTCTACCATAAACCAATGATTAAAATATGATAGTCCACTTGGAAATCCGTTAGTATTCTTCTTTTGCTGCACGATAAATTGTTAATATTTTTTCGACATTTTTAAAAGCATTATACCAGCTATGGCTCATGACGAAGTTATTTACAAACATTATAATAATTTCACATAAAAGTCATTTGTCCTTACCTCAGAGCATATGTAAATATAAATTATTCGTTAATTTTGAAAAGCATTTAAATATCTAAAGCAACTTGGCTTAGACCAGTTTGTTTTCTCATTCTTAGTTCCTTTCTTTCAAGCAATTCCACAAATTTGTTATGACAGAATTTCCCGTTAATTTCATGCTCCATTTAGTTACTTAATTCATACCATAGTTCATAATTGCAGTGGCAACTAAGCCTGAATTAAGGTAAACTCCAACTTTTATTCCTCACAACTGCTCGTGCTTCTGATCTGAACGATGTGCTCCAGTAGTAATAGATGGGTAAATTTACTGCTGAGTTGATGGATGTTGCCAAAAAGTACACCATAAAAACTTCCCGGAAAGTAGTTGACCAGAAGTTCATAAAATAGGATCCAACAAGTGTTGTGTTGTTTGTAAGAAAATAAATAACTACAACTGGTAAGAACATCTTCGCACCTTTAATGTTTCGCTGCTGATCTAAAGTAATTTCCTGGCGTCTTTTGTTGGATTGGCGAATCTAGTAATTCAATAAGCATTAGTTACTAAATTACTAAATGTACATACCGCCACCAAACAATAAAATTATGTGAAAAAGCAAATTACCTTCCAGTATGACAGCAAGTTAAAAGTAATAATAATTGGGTACGGCAGCATAAAGTCTATTTTATTATGTAATATATCCATCTTCCTATACCAAAAAATTCCCTGTGGAGTGTATCGGATAATATATTCCAAAGATTGGAGGCTGGGAATATCCCGCAAATCATTTGGTATCACAATGAAACCAACCAAGCGTGGATAGTTTAAGATCAATCCAAATGGCACAACTCCTAAAGCCAACAGTTTAGTCCTTTTGGGAGTAAACCAGATTTTTACCTTTAAGGGAAAAGCTATTCCAAAGTAACGCTCAATTGTTATTATGACTGTGGTATACGCTGAACCACAACGGGCAAACATGAGAGCGTAGAGAGACAGCAAGTAAAAGTAAATACTTGCTTTGCCTCTTCCAAACCAATTCCCTACAAATTTGAAAGAAAATCATTTCCTTCATTTTATAAGAGTTACATAGTTTTTAAGTTAATGTGGCAGTTATACAGATTAACGTAATTTGAGCTACCAAAGAAAGCTAAAGATGATGTTGATGTAGCCGCTCCCGTTAGACAACAAAATATATCCCAGCATGCAAGTACTAACAATAGATAGTCAAATGATTTGCGAGGATTTCTGGCCATTATCACTTTGATAATCACAATGTTTCCCATTATACCAAATCCTGAAATGATTATGGTTAAGTTGCAGAATACAAAGTCCAAAAAATGGCCAAATGAACTTAGGTCATCTATTTTGGCTCCAGTGAAGTAAGCACCGCGATAAATACATTGAACACATTTTGTAGGATCGTCCTTTGAACACTCTATTAAGTTTACTGGAAAATCAATGAGATGGCAAAGTAATATGTTCAACGTTTCAACTATTATAATAGGGTCACTACCGGTTGTATTATTAGCCATTTTGTAAAATTTTGTTTATATAATTGAACATGAATGTGTATTCTCGTTTCATGTTAAGTTTCAAATGATGTTGTTGTCATGATTGTTAGACGCTGTGATCAAAGATTAAATTCTCAAAAAATGTTTGTTTTTAGATCAGGCTCGCCAGTAGGGCAATAGATATTTCCAAGAATAAAACGGATGTGGTATGGAAATTTTTGGTCTCTAATATCTAGATTTGGAACGACTAATGTCTCATTATGTAATGTACTTTGGATATATAATATATTTATAGTCGTATGCGCTTCAGGATGGAAATTTTATTTTGTACAGCTAATAATAAGTGGATCGTTCCAATAGTTTTAAGGCGGTTTTGATTTCTAAAAATCTAGAAATATTCTTCCTTATAGCTGGATACTTTCACGTGTAGTTAAGGTGAAGACCTCATTTTAAATACATGTGTGAAGGTCATCTGTGTGAAGGTAGTTATTCAATTTTCGAAAACTCAACGAATTGATGGTGTAGATACAAATAAATTTCATATTGTAAATTTCATTCATTCAGCAAAATTATGAATAGTAAATACTATTATTGAGTTGCAAAAGTCAAAGGGAAGAAATATTTATTGAAAAACTCTTCGTACTTTTATATGAAGAAAATTCCACAAGTTTGTTTGGAAATATCCTGTTGATTCTAACTGGGATTTCTAAACGATAGTTCATGGAATATAATGAATGGAATATCACTGTGCTACTTCATTTCATGGTAATTGGTAAAATAGTGCTTAAATAGTATCAACCACACTTTAAGGAAGAGCTATTTTGAACTAATCTAATCCGTTAACCGATATAACCAAAGCAGTTTATGTAGCTCAGACAACTAGTAATACAACGGTGAGGAATAAACGTGTATCAGATAAAAAACCAAAGTAGCTTGTAAATATGACCTTCAAAATAACCCATGCTGGATATTCTAAACTTATTGGATGATTATATGATACTCAGTCAACCCGGTGGTACATCAGTTGTCAGAAGAACAGTCATGCAAATGCTAAAACCACACTTTAGCCTTTTGACAAGAAGCTATGTCATATTAATTGTAGTGATTTCATTGTTACCAGAAGGTTATATTTGAAACAAAAATCGAGCACATGCCACATTTATAAAGAATTACTACTTTCAATTATATAATTACAATAAATTAATATTTTATACCTTTATTTTAGTATTTTAAGCGTGTACTCTGAATGTCCATATTATGTATGTACACCGTGATTCAAAATTTTATTATAAGCAAACCAAATTCAAATTTTTTTGCTAAATACTCATTGCCAATACTGTTGCGTTTGTTGCTTTTGCCAAAATCGCTGACAAGCCGCCGCTTGTCATGTCAGTGCAACAAGCCACTGTAAGAAGTAGGTATGATTGTACTGTGAAACCAAGTAGGTATATACATAACTTGAAGAACAGATTTTCACAGCTTGAATAATATTTTGCTTTCCGTTTTGAGTCATCGTCTGGCGTTTTGCATTGGAGAGTCTGACATTAAAACATAAACGGATAAATATTAATATCCTCATTTCGGCTACGTCAATACATGTATTATACATGTATTTTAAATTTTAAATACCTTTCAGTATGCCAAAAAGGTACCTAAATTATATGGCCCCATGGAAGCCAGAAATCGATGTTGCTGTACAATAAATCCTTCATTACATTCCAAAATATTTGAATTTGACTTATCTTTAGTCGGAGTACCTTTAGTTTTTAATTTTCATTTCCGAGCTCACTAAAATACACAATTGTTGCTGGAGGTTGTGATATACTCACTAAAACATCACATCAAATAATCAAACGACTTCTGAGGATTCGTTGTCATTAAAACCCATGATACCCAGAGAAGAAATGATTATTCCTCTTCGGTTCATCGGATGAGTAAGAGTAACTGCATTTATTGCTTGTCTCAACCCGGATAATGAAATCAATTTTGGTTTTCCTGCAGACCATACATTTTTGCATGCTGAAAATGCTACAGAAATTAGCTAATTATAAAAATTATCTAAAAATGCATTACATTCGTATTAACAATGTTTGTGGAAATATTGAGGCTATTTAGAAAACTCACTACGGAGCAAATGTGGCAAACAAGTGTTCACCTCCAGTACGATTCAATAAACAGGCAGGCTAAGGTGTTGAATAAAACTTGTCGGATAGAGATGGAAAAACTAGGGGATGACGATAAGTCACATGGAAACTTTATGTAGTCGACATGTTGGGTTACATTGAAATGTTAAAGAAATAGGCGATGCGAATGATAGGAGTAATTTCTGGCACAATATTTAGATTCCCATGGCGAAAGCAAATCAAGCCAGAATGATACGCATGTTTTGAGATTTGTGGCTTATCTGAAGCTAAAACATTTGCATTTAAATCTATTTTAAGTTTTTGGGAGTAAATAGTCAAAATTAACAAATTTGATGACTAATTGGTAGGTTGATTATGGTTCCCTACTTAATTATCTTTTTCGAGAAACCAGCGTTTAAGGAACATATTTTCTACTTAGGCTTGGTCAACAACGGTCAATTTTGTGGTAAACATTACAATTTATTAGATTTAAGTCGGAAATGCGAGCGATCATAAACGAGTTGTTCTACGCGCATGTCAGATAAGACTTAATCTGTTGCTGCCACTTTATGATTTCATGTATGCAAACTATACTGTTTTATGGTAAATAGTAATAGTAATGCACGTTACCAAACAATCAAACAATGCTGTTGAAGCAAAGTGTAAAATTTGTACTGAAAAATCGATTTGCAAATAAAAATTAGGTATCCATTGAACATTACTATAACCTTTTAGCAAAACTCATCCTTTATAAGAATAGTGTTATATTACAAAAATGAATGTTTCTCTTGCAATTTATTAATTAGTAATGACTAATGACCTTGACAGAATGAGATGACATGATTACAACGTTTTCATAATTTATTTATTTTTGGAAATATACCAACAGTGATTTATTTTAGTACATCTACTATACAGAAATGAGTTTCCAGGCGAATAGATACTAGACAAAACATTATGCTATTATGCTGTTCTATTTTAACTTATATACTTTGTGGTTCCAAACGGCCTTTGCTACCGCCAACCGCCGCCGTCTCATAAGCCGTTACATATATTATTTGATTGCAAGCATTTGTATTTCTTTGACATTTTATATATAATGCATGTATTGGGTAATGCATGTATTGTGTAATGTATGTAGATATGTGAAAGGATAATAATATAATATATACCGACCAAGATAAAATCAAAACACTATTGCCAACCAAATTAAACAATTTTCGCAGTTTCTCCCTTCCCCTATTCAGTCTTAATTGATTTCCTATTCAGTAGGTGTACTTTGTATCATGTCAGATTCCCCTTTAGCACAGTATTGAATCTTGAATTGTGACCTAACCTAACTTTTGGACTGACCCAATTTTCTTTCGTCTTAAAGAATTTATGGAAAGCCGAAGGTCAAACAAGGCTTAAACCGCATGATTGCTTCAGCAACACTTTGTATATCCTGTCTAGAACACAGAAGTAAAGTTACAGGCCACATTTGTGTCTCAAATCTTATCAATGGAGTGCTCATTAAGGATAAACCTAGAGTTCCAGAAGCAATCCGTCACTTTTAGCATAAACATTGACGTTTTTGCACTTATCACCATCTTAGGCAGTGGTAATTTTCAAAATGAGAAATACTAGTTCTGATGATGTACCTGTTAATATAGTGGAAATCCTAGGCACCACCATTTGCCATCTTATAGATTTTCCCAAAAAATTGATAGATTGTTCAATAGTAGATCCTGGGAAATGTGTTGAATGTGTTTCCAGAGGTACCTATTTCACAGGAGCGAGTATCGAGGAGTATACTTCATGGGCCCATTTTTCTGACTACCTCTTATGGATTATGACGTTACTTGTTTCTCTATTTGGATTACTGGGAAACGGTACGATCATAAGCATTTTAACAAGCAGAAAATATTACAGATCATTCGATTCTCTACTGCTGATGTTGGCACGGTGGGATATACTTTGCTGTATAATGGCCGTGGTGTCATCAACGTCATCTACATCCTACTTTGGTATATTGAAAATTTCAATTTAAAAATAATATTCAGGAAGATATTTTTTAATGAAAATAAGTAAAAGTCGCAGTTTATATAATTTATTGTGGTATAGGAAATTGGTTTGGCAGAGGACATGGAACCATGTATTTTTATTTCCTGTCTCTCAACACTTCTACATTCTTTCGATCTGCTTCCACATTTACCACAGTTTTGGTCACAATGGAACGCTATTTCATGATAGCATTTCCAATAGGAACCAAAATATGGTTTACTCCCAGAAACACCAAAATATTGACTCTCGGAGGTGCTCTTATCGCTGTGCTACTAAACTTCCCAAATTTTTCCAGTTTTACTGTTCAACAAAATGACTATCATGACATTCCTAGTCTTCATTCTTTGGAGTATATTCTCAGAATGACGTCACAAGGAAAATTTTGGTATGGGACCTTAGGAGCAGTGCATTATCAAATTGACTTTTGGCTACCCTACCTACTTATATTGGCGTTCAATTTGTTGACTTACATGAAGGTACATTGTTTACATAACATAAAATACTATTTATACTTATACATGATATAAATTATTTGCATCATTGTACGTGTCACAGGTTAGTCAGTTATCCAAAAGACGTAACGAGATGAATTTTAGTCAAAAGCAAAACATTCGAGCGGCAAAAATGTTTTTACCAGTTGTTGTCACTTACTTTGTGACAAACATGATATTTATCGTTACACACTTGACTACTCAGTTCTTTAAAATATCATCCCGAGAGCTGTATATGATTAGTTTTCTGGCAACCGCATTCAACTCTTCGGTCAACCTACCAATTTACTACTGCCGAAGTAAAGCGTTCAAATCAGAAGCACGCTTTATGATGCGCAAATTAAAGGAAAGAATTTACTTGCGGCGAGATGCACCATTTGGTGGGAGTGCACCACCACGTCATTTGCATCAACGTTCTGTTAACACTGGAATCTTGACTGGTTTTTCAGATTATCATAAAGGCACAGACCATCTTTGGTAGATCGCTTTGTAAATTAACTTGGCATGTAATAAACATGTAAAATGTAAACCAATAACTGAAAACAATCGCATCATCTACAACACTCGCATTGCCAACAGCCCATTCATAGTCCAATATAAAATTGCTGAGTCATAATTTGCCTTTGTGTCTCTCTGAATCCCAAAAAAGGATCCACATTGAAACTGTAAAAGCATTAAACTCTTTTGAACTCGTTTCGTCCACAAAAACTGTCTCCACATATAACTGCAGCTTGACAAGTAGATTCGTTTCCTGTGGAACTCCTCCAAAACCTTACTTGACCTTTCCTGAACTCCAACACAAAACACAATAAGATATTGAATGGCTAACAATTTCATCCCACAAATCAAAGGAAAGAACCAGTATATCTTGAGTGGAATTTCACGGTAATTCAAGGAGGCCATGGTACAGAACACTACGACATTAAACACTAGTGCCATGAAAACACAGATAAACCAATTTATCGAATCATTTGCCACTTGCATACAGAGCAAAGTGGCACGGTAATATTTTAAAAATTGAGAGACACTTTTCCATTGAGCCATCCAATAGAGTATTCTCAAGCTGCTGTGAAAACTCTCCAGAAAACTGGGAATAAACACCATCGAGAAGGCAAGAAAATTAGCAGAATGCGTATATGTAACTACACACGCAACCAATACAAAGATTATTACAATTCCGGCTCTTATCTTTAGACAGATTGAATTACCGTTACAATAAGCTTCCAGAAATATATCGTTAAATGTGAGCAAATAAATTGATGAAATCCTACCCCTTTGGATCACTATTGCCACTATGGCTGTCAGAAGGAGCACCGGAAGTAGAAAAAATATGCAAACATAAACTCGGGTTTTACGATGCGTTCTGTGCCAAACATGGTCAGAGTGAAAGTATTTTTCCATGCGAAAGTCCCTCATGTCACAGGACATGGCGTACATACACTTAAGACGTAGCATCAAATGCAGAATGGAATTAAACGATTGAGTAAACTTGGTGTCCAGAAGAAGGATAACAAGACAGTTGGACCAGACCAGAGTGGAAATGAAGAGGAGGACTGTGGCGAGAAGAAATGTGTTTTTGGAAACGAGTCCGGCGGATAAATTTTCAAAACTGAGAAATTTTAAAATTGTGTAGAGACAACTACCGAAACCAATAAAGAGGACACCACCAAATGTATTAAATAGCCAGATTTTATACAATGGTCGCTCATTTTTGAAGGTTGGGGACTTCAAGGAGAACAATTCCTTTTGGTGTGGGTTCCACTGTAGTAAAAATGGAAACCAGAATTTGCCAAAGAGATTGTTATAGAGAGAAAACGCTTTGGTACAGTGGTGATTGGAGGCCATTGTGATAATAAACTGAAAGGACGAATAAAGGAAAAGCCCGTTTAAATCATGGAGCAAGTTAAATATTAAGCAAGGTATTTCGATAAATATTATTAGATACGTCTTAAAAGTTTAAAAGAAAGGTCATCAATGGGTTACTTTATTACTTATTTTCATTTCATTACTTTTTTCATCTAGGTAACTAATTTTGTTGTCCTTTCTCTAGTTTGTGAGGATGTTTGTTGGTGAGTTATGAAATGCTCATTTTGCCCCAAATATCCAGACAAAGATAAAATGACTGACCAGAGTTCTGGTTCTTTTTAGTTATGCTAGTAGTGCAACGCAATTATTATGATGGTGGACAAAGGTTAAGATGCTAAATAAAATGTGTCAAAACGAATAGGCAGTTGTATTGTACTAAATAGTACCTAATTGCCTTGAGAGATTGAGCACGAGGATAGGTAATAATATAATTATTGAAGTTTTCTGGGAACGTCGCTGTTAAGCGGAAATCTCAGAAAACTATTTCTTAAACTAATCTGTCCAAGGAGAATGACTCGACTTGGGCAGGAACTAAAACTAAAGCTTCCCGGAAAGTATCTCAGGTTGCAAGGGTATGCTTATCGCACAAACAGAAAAACCGAACTAACTCCCAGCCAGCATCAGAGCTTCTTATATATGCTCATCATCTTTGGCTGGCGGAGAAGTGGAATATTTTAGTTCTTTGTTCATTGCTTGTTGTAACAATGAACAAAGGAAAAGGTCATCACATTCTCTTCATCTACATACTCTAGTTTCGGCATAAACAAATAAGGAGGACTTGTGTATTAGCATACAAGCCCTAAAAAAGAATCCTCACAGCCCTCTCCCCCTTTAGGCGCTTCCGTACTAATTAATTTATTGAAGAACTCGATTGTAAATTAATTATAGGAACATATTCCCTATACTAGAACAACTAACACTATACCAAATTTTACAATTCACATTGAAATGCACTACAATTACAAATCGAAGAAAAATCACATGAATTAATCTTTCAACATATCGTCTTCATTAACACAACCAGACATTCCATCAACAGGAATTAAATTGTTAGTAATAGCCAATTGTTGAAACTTGCTTGAAGCCTCGGTGCACTGAGACGAATTGGATGTGACAGCAGTTCCAAATGTCAGACAAGTATCTGAAACACAAGAAGGTAACCGTGCGTCAATATCTGATGCCTTGTTAAAATTGAACAATGGATCAACAATTTTTCCTTCTTCTTGCATTCTCTTTAAATAGGCTAACTTACTCAAATGTTTATCCTCCTTAAGGACTTGTGCATTGACATCGCTTAAGGGAACTGGCAACACAAGGACAGGGTCCGTTTGTGTTTCGTTATGAACAAAATATTTTACTGGTGCACTTGCAACAGTAGAGTTATGTGGACTTATAGTATCCATTGGCTCAATGGATGAATGACGCTTTTGCGTCTGGACTCGGCCACTTTTAAACTTCTCCGTGCGTTTCTGAATGCGTGCCAACGCACGAGGGAATTTAGTTTTCTTGTGTTGTTGCTGCTGCAGATTGTTTCTAGTTGCTTGCTGCATCCATCCTTGCATCATCGCAGGATGAAACATGGGAAATGGCATCATTGGGAATTGAGGGAAATGCTTCCTCTGGTTCCTCCGCTGCTGTGGTTGGCTCATTATTGAATGACCTGTACGGGCTGAGCTCGTTAATATGTACTTTCTTGACTTTTTTACCGTCAGCGGAAATCAAGTCGTATACGTTTTCGGAAACTTGCTGACTAATTTGGTAGGGTCCTTCTCTCTTCTTTGATAAGGAAGCAGTGATGCCTCTTGCAGCGTCTGAGAGGAAATGTGTGCGCAGCCAAACGAGATCTCCTATTTTATATGACCGAGGGGCAGCTTTTGCATTATAGTACTGAAGGTACTTCTCCTTGCTCCTTGCGATTTCGTCAATCACAACAGAGCGAATTGTGGATATTCGCTTACCAAGCTTTGTAATGCAGGCAATGTGTGAAAGTTCAATCTGCATGATATTGTCGAATGGAGTCCGTAGTTCACGGCCAAAGTTTATGTATGCAGGAGTGTAGTTGGTGCTATCGCTGATGCATGTTCTCAGTGCAAACGATAATTCAGGGATGTGCTTATCCCAATCTTTACATCTTTCAGTCGTGGCTACAATCATTGATTTAATGAATGCATTATACCTTTCCGTCATGTTTGCCTGTGGATGGTATGCTGAAATGTAGTACGGTTTTATTCCCAGTGCCTTACACCAATTCATATACAAATGACTTGTGAATTGAGTGGCATTATCAGACAGAATAAAACGGGGTGTTCCCCATCTACAGAAGGTATCCCACAGCTTTTGTATAATTACTTCACTTTTAGGTGCACGGAGTGGATACAATTCCACAAAGCGAGAGAAGTAGTCTACAATGACAAGCAAATGAGTACTTTGGTTTACTCCCTTGGTGTATGGGCCCATTAAGTCAATAGTAACGAGCTCCCAAGGAGTATTTGCATGAAAACTGCTTGCTGGAACTACAGGCAAGCGAGATGGCTTTGACTGCTGGCACACAAGGCAATGATTAACAAAGTGTTGCACATCTAGCCTTAAGTTAGGCCAGTAAACCCTCTGTTCTAATTTTCCATACGTTTTTCGTATGCCAGCGTGACCCATCAGAATAGTTGAGTGGAAAGCTTCAATCACTTGCTTTTGCAATGATCTTGGTATCCATACTCTCCAGTGTAACCGTTCGTCTTCCCATGGCTTATTCCGTGTGCCCACATATTTCATAAGCAAACCATCTTCAGTAAGGCAGGTATTTCTGTGCATGTCTGCATTCACTTTTGTCTTTAAGTCAGCTATTATTGCAGAGAGATGCTCATCTGCTTGTTGTGCATTAATGATGTTTTCTCTGTTGATACTTTCATAGTCTTCAACCGAGCAAAACAGTGACTCATTTAACCTGCTTAATGCATCTGGTGCTTTCATAGCGTTACTGGTGCCAGCTCTGTACCTTACTGTAAAGTCGTACATTTGCATAGTAATTGCTCATCGGCCAAGTCTGCCACTTGGATCCTTCAATTTATGCAACCAACTGATCGCTTGGTGATCAGTTTCAAGAACAAAATGGCTATATTCTACATAGCCTTGGAAGCGGTCAATGGCCCATCAGACAGCACCTACTTCCTTCTCAAAAGTAGAATATTTGGTTTCTGCTGGAGTAAGAGTTTTACTCGCAAACCAAATTGGATGTCGTACTCCATCCTTTTCTTGGAGTAATATTCCTCCGTAACCGACGTTGGATCCATCACTTTGTATGATGAATGGCAAGCTCATATCAGGTAGGTAGAGAAGAGTCTTCTCTGACAATGAATCTTTTAAATGCCTAAATCCTCGTTCAGCATCATCATTCCATGCAAATTTCGCACCTTTCTTAAGAAAACATGTCAAAGATTTTGAATGAGTAGAAAATGATGGAATGAATCTACGGTAAAAGCCAACGAAGCCAAGGAATTTTTGGATTTCTTTTGCATTTCGTGGCTGAGGGTAATTACGTAGACATTCAACCTTTGCTGGGTCGGGTAAGCATTTGCCTGGCTCTACAATGAAGCCCAAATATTTAAATTTGTAACGGCATAGCTGGACTTTTCCCGGGTGTATGGTGATTCCTGAATCGTGGATTCTTGTCAGCACAAGATTAATGTGCTCAATGTGTTCTTGGAATGTCTTTGAATAGATGCACAAATCGCCAAAATACACACTGCATACGGTTCCTTTCAAATCGCCCAAAATAGCGTCAACTGTGCGTTGGAAGGTACTTGGAGAGTTACGAAGGCCCATTGGCATTCGTTTATATTGATAAAGACCATGCTCACAAATGAATGCTGTTTTGGGGCGATCAGCTTCTTCCACTTCTATTTGAAAAAATCCCTTTGCCATGTCCAGCACAGTAAAATATCTACATGGACCAAGTATTGTAAGCATTTCATCCATTCTAGGAATTGGGTAAACGTCAGGCAGTGTTATTTTATTTATGGGCCTGTAATCAATGACAGGTCTGAGACCACCATCTTTTTTCCTTAGCACAAAAGGATTCGCTGCCCAAGGGCTTTTACTTGGTTCAATTATGCCATATCTCAGCAACTCAAAGAATGACTCATCAAAAATCTTCTTTTTGCCAGGCGACATGGGACGAAGGGTAGTAGAAATGGGTTTGTGATCCCCAGTATTTATCGTATGCTTAAAAGCATCACACTTTCCTGGCGCACTAGTAAACAGCGGTAAGAATTTAGAAAACACTTCTTTTAAAGCATTCATTTCTTCATCGCTTAATGAATTGGGTGCCATGATTTGCTTGTATTCTGTGTCGGGAAATAAGCATATTTCTTGAATGTTTTCGCATTCAGCATTTTCATTGTGCTCAAAAAGGGCAAGCACCTCTGAAGGGCATGAATAATTACTTGCGTATTCATCCTCTTCAATGGCAGGGAAAATTGATATTTCATGCATTTGCTTTTTCTCACAGGACAGAAATGAACCTTCATATGCGTCAAATGGCACAAGTTGCTGTCTTTCCAATCCAATGGTCCAGCCACCAATGCCAATAAAGATTCCAATGTTTGCTGGTCCAAGAAAATCTCTTCCCAGCAATAGAGTACGTATTGTACCAGGTACAAGCAAGAAACAATGCTTACGCAAATTTCCATAAAAATTGACTGTTAGCGTGACACACTTCTCAGCAATGTATTCGCCTTTTAAAAATCTTATAAGCTTTTTGCTATGCTTGCACTTAATATTCTTTGCATCAATCTCTGCTATCACGTCGTCACCCAAGACTGATACTGAAGAGCCAGTATCCAAGTATGCAACGAACTCCTTTGAAAGCATTGAAACTTTCATGAATGGTTTCTTGTCTCTATTCACAAGTGTCATTGTAGCCATTTCTTCATCCACAGAAGATATTAACATATTATTATTCTGTGGGGATTGTTGTGAACTACTGCTTGTGCCTTGTTTGTTTGGACAGTCTCTAGCCAAATGAGCAGGATCATTGCATAAATAACATCTCATTTGATTTCTAGTTTGAGGAGATACAGATCTGCAGCGTATTTTTCAAGCTCCAAAATGTAGTCATAAGGAGTTTTCGTGTCATGAGATCCCGTATAGGTAGGAATTCGTACATCACTGGTCTTTAAGTGATGTGTACGATGCTGTTGTTGTTGCTGATTGTTAGCAGCATTTACATGTGCATTCGCCGCTGGGATCGCGTTTTGTGGCGCTGGTGGTGGAAGAATAGGGCGAGGATTATTTTGTCTTGCTATTGTGGCTTGAATATTATGTAGAGCTGTTAACAAGGCATTATTTTGTTGCCTGTTTTGATCTATCACAGCATTGTGATTTCTTTCTAACGCTTGCTGGGTTCTAGTCATTTGATCAACGGCATTCTGCTGCATTTGAAACATGCGAGCGAAACCATCGTTGTTGTTTGCAGGTTGATTTAATGCAGCGTTATAATCGGGAGGTGGATTATCATTGGCTGGTGGGTTTGCCGGTGGGCTATGAGCCAAACCACCTGCAGCACCAGCTATTTGTATGTCTTGCTCGCCTTCAGCGTCGGCGTTTGCTGCTCTGGTGCGGCGTCTAGTGGCTGACATTTCTTTTTTAAAAAAATATTCTTTTGCACTACTAATCGAATAACTATCCTGGATAGAGGTTCGCCAATTTTGTGAGGATGTTTGTTGGTGAGTTATGAAATGCTCATTTTGCCCCAAATATCCAGACAAAGATAAAATGACTGACCAGAGTTCTGGTTCTTT
>JAHZMV010007222.1:0-52773 GCA_027743765.1 Coecobrya sp. COE2
GAGCAATAAAACAACAACAATCACACAATACAAGCATATATATAGATACACAATAATATTATCCTGTTGTTATTTATTAGTAGTGTTCGTGGCTTATCAGTAACATTACATTATCGTATCAAACTATCATAATTTTTACTATGTTTGTGTGGAATTAGTGAGCAGTTTCGAATTCAAAATTCTCATTAGTAAGTTATGCTGTTGGTATCTGTCGTAATTAAATTATTTATTTGAAAATACTAACAAACTCAAATATAAATCAAGAAAACAGAATACATGCACAAAATCCCATACTTGTTATTACATACACATATCCTTATGCCTGCCTAATTTAATTGTTGTTGTTTTATTGCTCATGATCATGATGATCTGTATTGCAGAATTCTCATTTGGCTTTTGCCGTACCACTATCATTTTCGAAGCGTGTAGAAATCACGTTCATCACATATGAGCATGGAGCATGAAAGCATGCATAATATGTAGTTCAAATGCTCACCAGTGACTGTGACGACGGACGTAGTGGCGGTGGTAAATGGTGGAGGTGGAATTCTCGAAATTATAAGAAGTGTAGCATGATGAAAGTGTTTTTACGAATGAGTTGCTGCTACTGGTGCTATAATGTAAGATTGCAATTTCCCAATCTCATAAAAATCTGAAAATTCAATAAGTGCTCAACTTGTAAAGTAAAAAACATGAATAGAGCAGCAGCAAGCGTCATTTAAAAATTTATCACTAACGAGTTGTTTTATTGCGATTTCTTGTTTATCTTTCAGCAATTCAAAAATAATAGCAATAATAAATAAAAAATATGCATACGTGCATTCATTTATTTTTTGCAAATTACTCTTAGACTGCAAGAATAATGCATTTTAAAATGCTAGCTGTATTACATTACTACGACTTTACTAACTGACATCACTATTGGTGCATTAACCATCAGCAATCTGTTCGCTGCCTACAAAAATATGAAATAACTCTCGGTTTTTTTGTGCATACTTTTTTATAACTGTGATTATTGCCATCATATTTTTATATCCCAAGTGTGCATATTATAATAGCACGTTGTATCGTAAATACAGGCAAATTCTCGTTTATTTTTCGATTGGTAGAAAGACCATGCCTACATTCGTGTATTAAGAGTAAGTACGTACACATGGTAACACTACCAGTGATGATTGTTATTGTTATTAGCAGTTTTATGAATATTAGTAAAAAATAAAACACTATGAATTATTTGCCATTATCACTTTGATTATTATTATTACAAGTACTACCACAGCTATCAAAAAACATCGCCACCATCGCTACATTTTATGATACTTTGACTTTTGCTACTACATTTTTGTGGTATGCCGGGGATTAGCAAAGTTTTACTTTGCCTTAATTTCATTACCTAACATCAAATTACAGTGTAATATTATATACATAAACTACCCTTAACTACTACAACATGCTACTATTACTGTTTTTTATTATTAATAATAACATTATTAAATGTTAGGATGAATCAACGAAACTTTCTATAAGAGGAAAAAAATGCATAAACCATGCATGCCATTATGCAGTATTATAAAACATCGGCTTTACTTGAACCAGCTCGCTCGAGGGGAGGGAGAGAAAGAAAAGAGCATGGTTGGCAGTCTAAGTAGTAATTTAATAATAAAATTATAATATTCTCATGGCGATTAATATTATTTGCACTATGACTTCATTATGCTGGTTAGTATACTATGACGATAGTATGTATCAATATTACTACTTCATTCCCAGACACTTACTTAGGTATAATGTGGAATGCTACTGCTGCTATGTATAACGATGTTAGATTGGATAATAGTGCAGTTTATTGGATTACAAAAAGCGTAAAAAATGATCCACGGGCAATTTCATACTACTTTTTAGGTCGTCAGGAAGCGAATCCGAGGACGGATAGTAGGAAGGAAAGGAATTGCAAGGTCATCAAAGAGCAAGACTTTTCGGCTTCGAGAGAGAAAAGCGAGCTGATCCTCGTTACAGCAAAGAAGACGAAAAAAGTACAAGGCTACCGGACAATATGCTTACTTTTTGATGATTTTATCAAATTAATGTGCGATTTATGGTGCACTCCTAATTGCATACCTACATTCCTGCTATATCAGCGTAGGAAATCCACTGTAACTTTTGTTACGGGTCAAACGAAAAAATTGCTCCCATTTTTTAAAAGAAAAACTTTCATTAAACTAGATTTTTTTCGTAAAAACGAGGAACTTGTGTTGAGTGTGTGTAGAATGTGTGGCTTAAATTTCAACGATGTTCTAAAATAATGAGTCTCAACCCACAAACAAATTAAATTATTGAGTGAGCATAAACATAAATATTGCTCAACGAAAAACAGTTTCTATATATAAAAGCTTTTGCAGTGCAGAAGTTATTTGGGTAAAACTGCTCTTGCGGCTGTTACCAGCGGAATGAATGAAATTAATTCACAATGTTATTATTATTTTTCTTGTATTTTATCTACTATGGTATACATGTATGATGACGATTGAAAAGTAAACGCTTTTCATCCTACTATTACTTTAATTGCTCTTATTTATTGTTTTTAATTTGAACTTTTTTAGAGCAAGAGCTCTATCGTGAAGACATGCATTTTTGAAGAAGAATTTAATAAAAAAAGTGGGATCATCAGCGCTGACAATGAAAGGGATTCATAGCAAATTTGTTTGGTGGAATAAAATGATGTCACACAATAATAACAAGTACATAATGTGACCACGACAACGACATGGGTTCCCAGTTTTCTATGTCACACAACAAATGACAATCACCTCTTCTCACTCAACACCATCTTCTCCACTTCTTTTTTTACATCAATTTAATACCTCCATACACACAGGTAGGCACATCACACCACAAAATGGAAAGGTACAAAAAAAAGTTTTGACAGCAGCAACCATATTGTGGTCAACTAGTGCGTACTTCATGTACATTGTACATCATACAATATACACACGTGACACATAAAAAAATAGTCAAATATACTTACCTATTATAAGGGTGAAGTTGAAAAAAGTCCTCTTTTAAAACAGTTCATCCAATTTATTTCTTCGTTGGAGTAACACAAAACTGTTAACTGTACAGTTTGTTATTATTATTATTTATTTCAGGATTTTTCTTGAAAAAAAACAAGCAATAAAACTTTTTATAAGAGCTTATGGCATTAATTCTACTCTCATCATCATGATCATCATTATTATCACAGTCAAGAGTCAAAAGGATCATCAACGTTGAGGAATAATGAAAATCATGCATGAAAAAGTAATATGCACTTGTTTTGTTTTGTTATATATTTTCAGGTGAATCAAAGAGTAGCACAAGTGTACTTGCTATAGTTGCCATGCATGAATTCAAGTATGATTATTGCTGAGGACAACCAAGGCATCAAGAAAAACCTCGTGAGAACTGCAGCATAGTTATTTTACATTAATTTCCCACCGGAAAGCCTCTTACGTTATTTCCACTTGAATACAATTGTTTAACTGCAGAAAACCACAAAAATGCACAATTTCCTGAATCCTGACTTTTTTTCAAGACAAACCTGTGTTAAATAATAGTAATAAACAGTGCAAGTAGTGGCAATGTAGTCAGTCATTAGATTATGAAAGTCAATGTGATAGGACGACGGAGAGAGATGTTGTTAGCAGGTGGAACAACAGTAGTGGCAATTCACCGCTATACAACAACTAACGAACTACGACAAGTACATAAATAAAATCCTGTTTCCTTCTTGGTACATAAATTGAAAAGGGAAAAGGAGACACAACGCAAATTATCAATTATAAAACATAAAGGCACACTGAGACACACCACTGTATTAATTTTAGTTGTATTGTAAGTACTAGGGTAGGAGGGGATGAACAACAAAGTTCAACCTTTATGATTTTTATGTAATAATAGTAATGACGACGAGTGCATGTCACTTTTATTCAAGCGGTAAAAATGTATATTTCTATAAAAAACAAATTTAATTGTAACTAGTTGTATCACTTCACTGAAGATAGACGATATAGGTATATGTATTTGATGACATAAGCTGTTTAGTACTAATCTCCTTGTGTTATTTGCCCCTTATTCGGAAGCAATATTACTTTAATTTGTCACTTTAACGTGCAGATTGTCTGAATACTTGGACCTTGTCATGAAGAATAATTTTGGCATGCAACTGTAAAAGAAGGAAATCGTTCCTTTTCTGGCACTATCTATTCCTTTCAAGAAGCGAGCTACCAATAAATGTCGCCGTATTACTAACGACACAGAAAATCATATGCAAATGTGTAAATATTTCAGCAAACAACGACTAAAGAAAGAAGACGATGGTTATGGTATACAATTACCATAATGTAATTTACTATATTTGCTGGTAATTTTCCAGACAGTTCACATGAGTATTGTATGGAACAGACAAAAAAGTATATTTTATTTTCTCGCTTGTTTCAATCAAGAAATGTTTCCCAAAAGAAAGAGCACTATCGTGTACACACCAATTGTACACTAGTTCACCATTAGCATTTCCCAGTAAGTAGTACTAATCCAATAAGATTTGATCTGTTTCTAAGGACGTTGTAATGCCGTTGTGGGTTTCATTCCACATCAAATGTCATCTATAGACATGTGTTAAGTACGTGACCACTATAATACTTGCTACTCATACTCTTCCCATAAGGAGTCCAAAAAGTGAAATGGTAGGTAGTACATGTAGAGAAAAAGTACAAATTGGTATTTTTTGTTGCCCAACTAATAATGCCACTATTGAATTGCAAATTTCAAATATATACGATAATGTCGAATAGGTAGTAGGATGGTATGGAGACTACTAAACATAGAAAGTACCAAATCCTCTTTTTTCTTCCATAAAAGCTGAATAGCAGCACTAAACGCGCACTCAAAATGAGAAAAATTCTTTTTAGACAAGAGGACCCGTTCCCGTTGTATCTCTCTGAAAACCTGACTTTTTTTACTATAGAGTTGTCTGCAGTAGTGAATTCCTCTCCATAATAATTATCATGATAATGCTATTTATCACGGCAACAGTAAAAGAAGATGAGGCAGACGTTTTTTAATCAACATGGTCGTCCTCGACTTTTTTCCGCTGCACTATTCCTGCTTACTTTTACTTAAGTCGTCGGTTATGGACACACATCTCTCACTAAACCACTCACTTGATATGAAAGTATGACCATGTAAAGTTGGACTAACATATGAAAAAACAACGTACATATAAACAATGAGTGTCCAACCATGAATACCAAAACAACATCGGTCAGTTTTTCTCTTGGCTCTTTCTGGTCTGCTTATTTTATGCCAGCAAGTTCACCTGCCTGAAGATGTGTATTAGAGATGTTGTAACAATAATAATAGTAATAATAAGTTCAAGTTGTTGGTACAGATGAGCTAGTCACGTAATCCATTTTTATTTCACTTTATATATTTTTATATAAAGACACGAAAGGATTATTCGGTGTCTTTGCCGATAATTCGGTTTGGACGGTGATAATGACACCATGAAACTATGGTTGCGTATTTATTTGAAATTGTTTGCATGTATGTTATATCAAAAAATGAATTCAATTTTTTAAGTTGTTAAAATATCACTTCACAAAGTACTACTGCCACCAAGTGACGTTTGGTTACTAAAGGTAATCCACTCCACGCATTGGGCTGCAAGGGCTGACCAAAAGGTATCAATAAACTTGGCGATGTATGTACAATGATCATACACAACTTACATATAAAGTAAATTACCAAGTGATGCTGAAAAAAATGTTCTCTCCTCTGTTGTGGTATGTGTGGAGCAACAATCAACTAGTGGTCGGTCGGTTTGCTTTAATGCATGCAACACAGCAACAGTAGATCTCACTTGTTCCCTCACCATCATCATTAAACTTACTGCTTTTGTATCGTCAGCTCATAATAATATACCTGAATCCCTCCACAGAGTAGCAACAATGCACTACGTATTACAAACTCAAGAGACGATATCACAACACAGCCACACGGCAAAAGTGTGGGATCATCTCTCTGCAAATTTCGTGTAGCGAGGAATACATTTATATTTGTAGTCATACAAAGCATGCTAAAGTATATACATAGATACATGTAGTAAAGTTGGTATTGTTGCAGAGTTATTTTTTGCATTTATCTGTAAGTCTTATTGTTGAGTTTTTTTTATCTATAAGCCTTCAACTCACAGAGACTGTCAACTAGAAAGAGGGAGAGAGAGAGGAACATGTGCACCCTACATTGTTACTTGGAAAGCTTATCAAAGAGGAAGACTTACAATTGATATTACTTGTACTGTTGCTCGTTGTTGCTGCTCAAGTATAAACTTTGATTAAAATTATATGGCGGTGATGATGCGACGATATGAGGAGACTGATTAAGATGGGGAGGAGGAAAAGTAGGTCTGATAGCATAATATGAAAAGTATATAATAATGTGAACGAGACGAGCATATCCGTCTATGTTTATTTTGTGTGTACATTTTTCAATCTGTGTAGTGTCTCACAATCCGCTTAAGTATACTAACGTAAAAAGTCACTAGTTGATGATGGCATCCCAAAAGAGGGAATGAAAATAGATAGAAGGAATGAATGCTGATTGTAAGCGAGCAAAAAATCATACCATTATTTGAAACCTGCACCTGCTTCCACACCACCATGCACACACAATATTATACCTGCCGATTCAAAGATGCAAACCGTATAACCAAGCACAAAACGTGCAGCATTCGTGCAGGGGTTGCGTCCGTCAACACTGAAAAACGCCATGGCATGTAGGTAGTATAGTGCTGCGTAGCAGATTGGTAATAATGAGACCTGTGCGATGCGATAGAACCGAGGATCATGATTATGTCTAGGACGATGAACAATGTAGTGGAAAGAATCAACAATAATCCTTTCAGATGACGGATCAGTTTTTGATACATTTCATCACAACAACAAAGTTTCCATGCAGGAGAGTATGGGCAAGATGACTCGACGACTATCAAAATAAACGTAAAGGAAAAACTTATAATGCTGTACTTCTTCTACGTTCATTGGGCATAGCAGCACAGAACGGAGAGGAGACCCATAATATAAAATGCCTCCGTTGTAAAATATTTTTAAAAATATACACCATGTTTAGATACAATACAATTCTACAATGCAAGGCCTTCCTTTTTCAAAGGCGAGCATTGTAAATGTGTCCATTGTATGAGATGAAACCTTGTTTCACGTTACCTGTGTGCAGGGGATGTTGGTGCTGGTGGCTGTTGTTGATGCATTTGGAGAATAAAAGGGAAAATACTTGAATAAAAACGCCTCAATAATTCTTCTCTATACAGTTTTAACGATGAGACGAGTTGAATTTTAAAGGAAAAACCTTAGTATATACAACTAGTGGACTATGCTTGAACCTTCTATTCTTGTACCTTCTCCTCATCAAACACTTTTGCTGTTTGAAGAAGATAGCTTGCCTCAACATAGTAGTATGCTCTTGTGTTAATTCGTTTCGTACACCTTGGCGAGGGTGAAACCATGCAAATGTTTTAAAAAGCAGAATGTATCTGCGGAGTAAATTATTGCGCACATTGTGTGCTTACATTTTGTATAAATCATATAAGTAGCCAGAACCATAATAAGAGTTAAATAGCTGGCTAGTCATAGTTAGTCCTATGGGATATAATAATAATGTGAGTACCTATATCATAGCAATGGTAAACTTTGGTAAAAAAACTTTTAGAGATTCCTCAATGCGCGACTCTTTCAGCTGGTAAGCCATTCGTACAGTATTCATTGTTGAACAATGAGGATTTCATTGCTGCTGCACCTTTTCCGCTGCAATTGTTACATTGTAGTAGGAATGCATTGCATCAAGAAAAGCAATAAGGCTTACTTACTCTCTATATATCACTGACAGTTCGCGTATACTTGTCTGCTACTCTCTCTCTATTCAATCATGCATACACCTATAATATTATTGTTATGATGATGAAATATTATGCATGCAGAAAGCAGTGTTGACTGCTTGGGATGGAATGTGGCTACACGCAAGAAAAGGTAAAGTAAAGCTTGATTGTTTGTTGACGATGAAGACGGTGATGAGCATGATGACCGTCTTCTTTTCGCTGTTAATATTTGTGTACTTTGATTATTATTCACACACACACATATGCCAGAACCAGTCCGATGGTGAATCTTGAAAGTATGCAAAACAGCATGATAGTTCGTGTACACACGAGAGAAGAAGTAGAAGCACCTATGTAAGTAGTACTAATAATAATAGTTTATTTTGTACGATGGGAAACGGAATGGCACAACAAATCATGTCACTTGTTCATCTTGAGCAGGAAACATTCTACAAATCTCGAATATAAAACAGTGAAATGTTTATGATTGTCTAGACAATACATTTCTAACGCATGCATCATTCATCAAATGTGTAGATACATTATATGCTTGGTCATGATGTTTAGTATTCGGAGACTTGGGTATGCTCATGGATTTCCTTATCTTTTCAGTTGATTGCATTTTAACTTTTACAATCCCGTTGGAAATTCGTAGAAATAGCGGTGACAGTGGTGCCGCTGAGATCCTGTTGTTAGAAATTAGAAAAGTTTCTTATTATTATGCAGTCCTGCGCCATGTATTGCCATGTCAATCAACCAAGGAGTTGGTGACTGGGTGCATCCATATTTCACATAGGTACTTAATACACAAGCAGTTCGATTTTGGTGAGTCAGTTTGATTTCTCCAGAGTGTGTTAAAAATGGGAAGGATTAACTTGAGACAAACGAGACTCTCCCAAGTTGACCGAGTATGCAATCATAACACTGTATCGAAATATGCTTTAATTTTCTAGCTTCCAATAGGTTGATGTTCCTACTCTATTGACTTGCTATTCAACTATAAAAAAATTTAATATTTTACATTTTCAGATGAAATCTGCAAAAATCAGGTTATCAACTATTCATCTTATTTCGCTTAGGTATTTTTATTATTACAAAAATGGCCTACCCACATTGGACACATTTTATTTTATTGTAATGCCATGAGAGAGAGAGAGAGAAAGATAGATAGAATACATTCCTAGAAAGCTTTGCATATCATTTGCTTTAATGCGTTTTTGCTTAAGGTTCTTATACATGGTTATTAGCAATGCAGGAGAATACGATTAAAAGCAGCTTTTTCAGAGTTGCATACCATCATAATGCCTTGATAGAAAGGCGAGAAAGACTGATAAATAAAACTACCAACAAACTTGTAGTGTCTAATGCGTTGTGCGCAGTCATTTCTATCACCAGGCAGGAGCAGCACTGTATAGATATATTCAAAAAAAATCTTTAGAAAAGTTTTTATCTCTCTCGTTCTTTCTTTCCAACAAAGATCTATAAAAATAATAAGAATTGGTCAAGTACATACGTGATGCACAATTATTATCACTATATATTCTGCTTCTTTCTCTGCAATCCACACGAAAACTATGCACACATTGCATTACTACGTATTTATGTACATGTTGCTAGTAATTATAATGTGTATGTAATGCAAATATACATTTTGCTTTACTGTTACAAATTAACATAAAAGCTAGACAGATAATCGCCACAGAAAAAATAAGCGCACTATGACATATTCCGTCCTGGGCAAACACCGATCCTGTGTAATTCATTCAACTATGTGTTCACTCAGTTGACGGAATAAATAATTGATGAATGGGAAGAAGAGATTGATTGAATTTTTATTAACAATAACGTAATCAATTGTTGAAGGGTAAAGTTCGGCCGCTACGAAAACCAATTTTGGATTTTAGACTGCGACATAGTGAGTGTTCAAAACCTTGTATTTGCCTTGCTGGGTGCACCCATTCTTGAAGATAGCTTTTAATTTAAACATACATCTTTCCGTCCATGATTCCTGCAAGTTAGATTTACATTGCCATATTGTATTCAAACTTATGATATAATTATACATACATGTGTATCATCACTCTTCATGCAAGCCGAAGCTCCGAAAGAGATTTCAGGAGTAACATCCATGATCTGTTCCAGGCCAGTTGCACGCGCTGCGTTTTAAAATTATAGGAGCTCCGGTATAGATAACGTCAATATTATTACTGTATTTATTTGTGTATGGATTTTTAAACGCTACTAGGAATAAAATAATTACGCTGTTAAAATGTAATTGATATCCTTTGCATCGTCTCTTCCTTTAACCAGTGACATAGATTGTATAGGGTCGATATTTGCCAAGGACGGAGTATGACACACCTTCCAAGTAAGCAGTGGTGTTTGTAACATGACTGGATCTTTTGCTGCAATGTTTGTGCATTACTAGTATAGCAATCTCATTATATTCATTGTTTATAGTTACTTTCACAAATACCCTGTGAATACCCTGGGATCCGGATGCATACTCGTATTTGAACGGATAAAACATAGAAGTTGCAATGTTGATGTTATTTGTTAAAACTACGTTAATAGCCATGTATGATTTTATATATGTTACTTAAGATTCTTGAAACGGTTGATCATTATCATCATTAAATCATGGATCATAATCATCCTCGTCGTCGTCATCAACAGCAACATTGATAGCCGTTCTTGGCAACCGATGAAGACAAGCAAAAAGATTTTATTCTCTTCGGTGAACTGAAAGTGTGTTTTCTAATTTATGATTAAGCGGACACTTATGGTTTTACATAATCCATAAGAGACTTACAAAATCCAACATAATATATAAGCATCAAAGCATAATATCATGGCATTATTGATTTCATGTTCATCATCATTATTATGGGATAGACAGTTTACTATGTATTTATAGAATTTGCACGAGCAAATATTAACGTGGGGAACAAATCAAGTCTGCTTATTTTTCGTCTATCATGCTTTATCGATGCAAACTAGTCCCTGCTGTGTAATGTTATATTTTAGGCTTTGTCGCAAAATTACATATTAGCACATATTTAAAGAGATGCAAAAATTATGTAGCTGCTGACTACATAAGAACTTTTCTCAATTTTCAATTTATTATATATTGCAGGGAACTTGAAGAATATGCCAAAAAATACCATTGACATATTGAAATGTAAGTGCGAAATGTACGATTAATGAGTTAATTTTTAAGCTAGGAGAAACACGTAATATATATGATTCTTTGGATATGTATGTATGTTTTCGATTACTTCATGGTCTGTTGTCTGTTTCCCCTAATCTTCATTACTATCTGGATCTTTAATGTTAAAAACATCAGTAACAAGCTGGGTAAAATTCGGCGTGTAAGCACACTTGCAATTTCGTTCAATATGTGTGTGTGTGGCTGGATGTGTGTGTTTTTGCTGGGAATTGCTAGGAAATGTTACTGGGGTAAACAGAGAAACCATGTAAGATTGGAATTGGAATATGTTCTGCAACGCAATTGTCATAAAATATGAGTATTGGTTATAAGGTTGTTTATTTATTTATTATCCCAGCGTAGCATCAATCGTTCCACCTTCCAAATCATTTCAATCTTACTCTTCTTCGGAGTACCACTTCAAATACTTAATACCAAAATGTTAGCAAAGGTCAAAGTTTTCCAACATCAAACTTGTCAGTAAAAAGTTGCTTTCTTAAATAACTTTCATAATTGAGAGCTTTTATGCATTCTAGGCACCAGCAAGATAATATGAATATTTTTGCAACCATTTCTTTATATGCTCCGTATAGTATCATGTTGATATCCACTTCAGCAAAGATTCGATTTGACTCCTCCATGGTATATTTAAGATGGAAGACATGTACTGCAAATTTCACAGACGGTGAACCCAATATACCTACATTTGTCTAGAGAAAAGTGTATATATATCTGATTGTGATTCATGGTACATGATGTTAGAGCCATTCCTGTCCTTTCCCCATCTGCCTGTCCTGTGATAATGTGGTGGAATGAATTTAAAACGGGGCCCATGACACACAATACATTAAATTTCGTTATGATATGAATAATAATCAGAGTGTATGAATCGATAGAACTAAAAGGTTCATCATTATTCATTCAATTTGCTTTCTGTCCGCCTCCACTTGCCTTGCAAAATTGACAATTAGGTTAGCCGTTCTATGGTGGTGGTAGCGGTGGTACAAGCACAGCGGTAGCATATTTTAAAGATGAAGTAGTTGATTGGGTAAAAGTAAATATGATGATATTTATGCAGTTCTACGAATAACGATTAAGTGTTATTTATGTTACAACTTTGAAAGAATAAACTACACATCACCCAAAAAATGCAACAAGTCAAAACTTTTTTGTTTAAATAAAACATTTTCATTATTTTCCATGTCTACACCATACAACAACATTGATTTTTATTGTTTCATCATCAACAGTATTTATCACGTCATCATCATCAATCAGTATCAACATCATCCACTTTCGTTCGTGGATTTTGTTTTCATAATATGCACACTTACTTTCATATTTTTTTCAATTTTAATTATAACAACTTTGCTCTTCATCACCAAACACCGCCACATGCTCAATCAAACTTTTCTGGTAGGCGTCTCTAAACAAGTGCATACGTACTCACTACTCTATACATTCATATAACATGAATGGGATGAAGTGGAGAATGAGATTTAATCAGTGTTAATATTAATATGTTTGTAAAGATGCCTTGTTCTTTAGTGATTACTTGCTCGTTTAACAAACCGTTTTATTTACATTTAAATACTATGATGGCAGGCATATATCTTATGATTCGCTAAAACATTTTTTGCTATAAGGGTCGTTATAGATTTTTCTTATCTTTATGATCAATGCAGATTTTTCAAGTAGATTCCCTTTTGTGAAAGAAATCTTTTACAGTCTCAGCAGAAGCAAGGATGATAGCAATTACTACATTATAAGAAGTGATAATAACGCAACGGCAACAAGGATGATAAATTATTGGTGAAAAACGTGTGCGCACCACAGGTGCACTATATTGTATTACCTTTTGCTCCTCTGCAGTTTATTATTGTTGTTGTTCTTCTTCATATTCTTCCACTGATGTTGTTATTGTTACTGTTGCTGCTGCAGCATATGGGCCACTTCACGACGCACACGTGTGCAAAAAATTAAAGAAGATGAAAGATTGTCTATTTCACTACATCTCCTACTAATCCTTTTTCAGATTATATTGTATGGGTGATGCATGTACGAGCTTTTTCATTAACTTTGTCAGTAAGAATGGGCTGCTGGCTTTTGAAAAAAATACATTCTTATCCTGAAATATCATTGTAATATGTATTTATTTACAAACATCATCTCTCACTGAAAGAAACACAAGGAATGTACACAATTTCATTTTTGTTTGGGTACCTGTCCGTACCCCTTTGATATTTGTTTTTGTCGAAATTATCTAGTTAGTATTGCACCCTAAACTAGTAAATACCAAAACGCAGAGAGTTTCTATTGAAAAAATGTACCATTGACTGACCGAGTACAGGCATTCGTAGATATATATGTACATTCAAACGAGAATTAAATCTCAAACAAATTGCTGTTTGTTATTTGCCGTGTGAACTGAGCAATTGGAAATCATTAGCAATGGTAATACCTATTCAAGTAAATGATGCCAACTAATTTAGCAGAGTGTGTGAAACTGTTACTTTTCCTAGCCTGATATCGTGTATAGCACAAAAACCCGTGTTGGGGATTCCGAACATTTATTGAAATTGAGCATCATTATTACTTTAGGAGTCCAAGTTAATTGCGTTCCTCCGTATCGCAAATAAATATCACTTTCAACTAATGCGTGATGTCTGGGGCACATTGGCTAAAGTTGGTTTGTTACTTTTCCTAAATAGAGTGTGTGTTCCATGGGAAGTTGGCAGAATCTGAGAAAACAATCCTAGAACATGAAGTAACGATTTACTAGACAATAGAGATGATTACGTGGAACTCTAATGATGTGAAACTGTACAGAGAAATGGAGGTCAATCAATGTTGTTACGTATTCAGTAGTAGTCTGTTTAGAATGATACATAATGATATTAATAGTGCCACTGTTGCCGTTGTACTGATGATGATCTTGTCTTGTTGCAAAATGCTCCCCGTGAAATTTAATCTCAACTTTTGATCTGGAACTATAATGATATCATGAAGGAAGAATTTAATTGGGATATCATTGTGGTGTTTCGGGAGAGCAAGCTTAATTGCGAAAAAACGAGTCTAGCCTCCCTATTAATGTTAGCATCTTAATAATAGGCAAAGTCATGTATATGCATATATTCATTCTATATATGTAAACTGTCTTTTACGTAAACTGTCACATTCGCATGTACCACGGTGGTCATTGTCATTGCCGTAAAACTTTTTTTTACTTCCTTCAACAAAGAAAGCACTGCACTAGCAGTCGTTCTACATGCTATAACAACTAACTAACCCCATTCCTTGCTTGGGCAGCAGCCCATTGCTCCTGGGATATGGCGATATGGCAACGATTTAAATTTTTGTGAAGTCGGCTATGAAAAAGCGGCAGGCAAGCTACCGGCAGCAGTAAGGCAAGCAGAGAGAAAGAAAGAAGGAAAGATAAAAAGGACGTGGACCGTACTCTACACGTTAAAATAAATATGTCCTCACCACATTATTACTATAAATATAAATATTGCGCGAGGAGTGAAAAACTTGGGTCGTTTCCTGTTATCATGAATATCTAAGAGTTCTGGATTTATATTTAAATTTATTTTTATGGACGCACCAGCCACCATCATCATCATCACTTCCATTCCACCAGCGCTGCTGCTGGTCCATACTGCTTCCACTCACTTTCTCCAGTTTTGTTGAAGTTAGTGAAAATGTTTAAAGTTTTATGCATTTTTCCAGCAGTAAATTACGTGGCTTGTATATGTGTCTCCTTGGAAGAAACAAGACAAGAAAAGGAGGATACGAGAAGGAAAAAAATGACTGTAAAGTTAAGTCGAGATTGTGTGCTCTCATACACCACGGGCATTTCATGAACACGTTTCTATAGTGAGATGGTAATGCTTGTATGGTGTAAGGTTGAAGATGATGATTATGACTCTGTCTTATAATCTGTCCCTTGCATTGACGCATGTACCGAGCTTAGCAGTGAGAATGTACTTTCCTTTTCAAGGTGTTTTTTTTCTGTGCGATTTTCCAGGGAAAGAGGAGAGAATTTTAATGGATATTTAACAGTCATTCTGTGGTTGGCAAGCCGTCTGTACAAAAACTATTTTATTCATTCATTGGATGTACTTGCCTACCACAAAACGGCATTATAGTACTGAATGAAGATTTGCAACTGGGGACGTTGAGGCATCTAGAGTTGATGAGGTTTCATTTTCTTTGCAAAGATGAAATTGAGAAAATACGCTACTTTCATAAAAATACGACAGTTGCACAAATCTTTAAACGAGACGGACAGATCCATTATCCAAACATTTTTGCTGGTACCTAGAATGGATCCGACTGTAATGGGAGGAGCAGTATAATAAAACTGAATTTCTAATGTGGTTACATTACGATAATACACATTATTGTATATATTAGTGAAAAAATGCGCATGCAAGTCTTGATTTTAAGGAGATGAGGAGATGGAGAAAAATAAACCTTCATAATTTCATCTCACTCACCATAGTGACAGTTAAACTTCCTAAAATTACTTGTTCCATCTATGTTCGTTAGGTTGGATATTCGTGTGAATGTCTTCCTTTCTCCTTACACAGTATGATCATATTATACAGAGGCCTTGGTGCTCGTTCACTCATATGAGCAGAGTTTGCTAACAGAATACTAATTGTCAATTGTGATAATCTCTCTCTTAGAGTCTCTACATGAGCGAGCAAAAGCAGACGAAAAGGAAAATAAGACTCTTATACTTTTTATATTATTTTTTATGGTTGTCCTTTTTATGTGTCCTTCCCACTTGCCTCTTCTATTCATCTTTATTTTTCAGACGGAGAAGAAGAAGTAACAGAAAAGAAGAAGAACAAATTAAGAGTTGACTTTGCCCGTATCAAAATAAAACTTTGTGTGTAAGTTAGTAAGCATGTTGTAAGTGTAGTGACCCTCCGGCTCTGGCGATTATGGTTGGCTATTACTATGGCATGAGTATGAAATGACGCCGCCGCCGCTGCCTCGGCTGTTCATGAAGTTGGCGATGATGAGAATTGCAAAGATGATACTGGCGCTGTAACTTTCAGAATGCACCCAATAGTGCTCGGCAGGCAGAGCTCAAAATAAATATGATATTATGACGGTATTGATGCTGATGAAAATTGAGTAAGAATGTACAGTGTTAGGAGTGGCGGTGGTGGTATCACACCACCATCGTCGGCATCAGGAGCAAAGAAGGAAGCTGAAATGCAAAAAGGTCGCTGATGAATATGGGAAAATAGAGAAAGGCCCATTAAGCTACTCATCACGTAGCCGTTAATGCTCTCCATATTGTATTGACTAAAAGGGCTTAACATATTTAATGGAATGGAAGGAAAGGAAGTAGAAATTTCACATCAATCGCATACACAATCCGATCTATGATAATATGCAAGTAGGCATCACCTATACGTCGGGCCAAAACTGAAATGATCGACCCTTGTTTTCTTTCGTGTCGAGTTTTTTTATGTATAACTCACACAGAATATACGAATATATAGAATATCCATTTATATATCTATGGTCGAAAATTTTTCATAGGGATTATTAATGCAATGCTTGAAACAATGAAAACATATTTATTTCAAACAATGTCTCCCTACTGTAATGTCATTCTTTATATTGACAATAAATATGCATCATAACAAACAGTCATTCTGCAATTTAATCCTATTGGTATACAAATTTACTAGGTTATATTACGGATCCTACGAGAAACGCTATCTGGAATTAAATTTTTTATTTACTTAGATTTAGGAATAATGTAAATTGCAGTAAGGAGTCTTGTATCCTTTCTTGACGTGGCCTCATGCTTGTACTCTACAGTAATTTTCAAAACAACAGTACCAATAACAATAATCTCTTAGGGATTATCAATACATTCGTATAACGTGATGGCCAGAGGATTTGAGGATATAGTGTTTTTATTTAAATGCATGTTCACAGTAGTTGTAGATGACGAAGAAGAAGAAAACATATTACCTACCTTCATTTTCCTTGAGGGCGACTTTTCAAAATTTATAATTTGCTGCAGTACTTTGGTATGTGCAGGTCATATAATTGTGATGTTGATCCTTCCTAAATTCATAAGAAAAATGTTTATAAAGTAAGAATCGATAATTCTTACATTCTTTCATTATTACTGTTCCTGTTATTCTTATTATTATTGTTATTATCGCTGTCGTTGAAAAGGGAAAAGTTGGAAAACCACTTTTGCTTTTACAGGAGGGCGTGCATACAAAACTCTTCCATCATTCTTCTTGGTCAGGTGGTGTACTATGGTGTGTGCATTATGATCAAACCATGTTGCTGCTGTGAGACACCCCACTATAATCCAATATACTGATGAGTTTATGCAAAATACTTAGGTGAAATCATGAAATTCTTTATCATTCATACGAGTATATTTAATATAATGAAATATGTTTGAGTAGGCTTGGCTCTATTACAGTACATTTGCTGCACTTATTTAAATAGTTCTCCTGTTATGGTGACCAAGAAACTGTAATTCAAACACGTATAATTTCTTGAGTAAGTGAAATCGCATCTCCAGACAGCCAACACTACTACTTTTTTACTAGATTAGTTGATAATTAGTTTCTTTCTTCTTGATATATTTTCACCATCTAATGAGTTTTCAAGGAAAGATATTTCCAAATAAAATAATTTTTTTGAAGTCATATTAACGCACTCACAGACACCCTGAATTGTTTTTGCATGTCTACGCTCAGGAGGCCATTCTACTATCATTATTCATACGATACGTGAAGGAACATAATAGAGGAAACGAACTGCATCTCACTTAAAGTTTGTAGCCACCACCACATTCTCGAAATCTAATATACTGATAATTGAGTTAGCGCAAAGTTGAGCTTGTGATTGCGGCGCGCGGCGGTGAATATTGGTTTTTGCTCTTTGCTGAAGATGAAGGAGAAGACGTGTAAAGAGTGACCACAGAAACTTCGACTATGCAATCGTTAATCATGATCATCACCCCCACCATTCCTCTACCACTACTTATTTCAGCCGCTCTATAAGAAACAAGAAATAAGAGAAACTGCTTTAATGCTGCTACAATGCTCTCAAACAAACACCAGCAGAGCAGAATTTCACCATCAACATTTTGTGAATGTGGTGATGAGAAGTAAAACAAAGTTTTGACTGGGTGAGCCGTGCGTTATGACGAGGGAGTTGTTCATTGTTTTCAAACGCACAAAGTTCAACATCTCAAACATTCTCATCAGTTTTCTGAATGGAGTGCTGCTCTTCCCCTAATATTAATATCTTTGAACTTGACGTTCAGTTTCGAAAATGGCTACTTGTTCCCTTTCATAGAGTTCCTCTCAACTCACTTACATGCACCCAACCTTATTTGCACACCTTATCAACACCATCATTTTCTAAATTCTATCTCGTCCAAAAAAGTAACGTGTTGGTCAATCTGCATTACATACATGTGTGTAAAATAACAGAATCTGGTGTAGTGTGTATACGATTCTTATCAAAAACGAAACAAATAACAGTGTAATATACCATAAAACGATATCAGTCTTGAGATAATCACTGTCATAATATGAACATGTATATCTTCTCATAAAATCGATATATTATGGTTATACTACTACTACGCAAATAAGTGTTTGACTCACTCACAGAACGTGTATGGGATGTTTTACCAAATACAAGCAGACGGCACCTGCAGGTAACCTGTTCAACAATTTTCGTCGGTTTAATATTGACTGACTAACAGAGCAACAAATGGTGACTGTAATATCATTTAAATAAGTTACGCTTTAAAATTAATAAAAATGCATTTTCAAACCCTACCAGATCAATCAGCTAAGGAATTGCGCTCTCAACTTACCCCTTCGGGATTTACAGATTGTCCGGATGTGTTGGACCTTTTTGATAACTCAGATTTTGCATATAGTAGAATTCAAATTTAGAATTCTTGACACCGTTTCAATGTTGACGATATATTTTAGTCGAATCCCATGTGCCGCCTTCATAACAACATTTTGAAATGTTCAAGGTTTCTAACGATTCAGACATGAATAGCAATCACAATAAGTTGTGTTGAAAAAGGAGTACCGCAGCATAACACCTGCGACAGGGCAATACTTGTAAGTTTAAAAACAGGCTTTACTTGTCGCTGCTCGTCGTCGGTTACTCACACAACAATTTTTACTTTCTAGTTTTCCCTTTCGTTTGGTCATAACATTATGTCAATGTTGTTGATGATCAGGTAAGGCAAGATCATTGCAAAAGTCAGTATAGGTATTTCATTCACAAAAATTGGATTTTTATTTATCAAACTTTGTTGTGGCTACCTACACTATTTTTTATTATTATGAGCATTCATATATATGTGCATGAGCACGCGTTATTTCTTGGATAATTTATTATAGGCAGTTTTCATTCAACAACACCGTCTGCATACTTAACTTTTGAATTGGATATGTGATCGATCGATTGACTATCAACTGCATAATTAATGGTACAAGGATTGACTTGAAGAAAGTCTCAGTATAACAAGGGGATAAAGCATGCTTCAATTACATACGTACCTATGTCATTCATCAGGATATGATCAGTTAGTATATTGGATTACGAGGTATTTTGTGGTACATAATAATTTGGAATACGTGGTATAATGTGGTATAATATAAAATTGTTATTTGTTGTTGTTTAATTTGAACTAAACTGTATTTTATTGAGTGAAGTGGCACAAAACATGTTAAAACATTTGACTGAAGGGCAAGTAATTCTTCAGTCTACCTTTTATCTCTTCAAGCAGCACGTCTTTCATGAGCAGATGTTGCTCTTTTGCTTGTTCAGGTGTACTTTTTCATCAGTAGTCGATCGATTCGCATTTTTAAGTGTGAATGCGTATGATTTGCACGAGGACTGTGCGGAAATTATATGAATGGCCATGAAGACAACATGAATGCGGCCCTGTTTGAATGCGAAAGGGAAATGCAAAATACACTAAATAATTTATTTTATGGTATCAATTGCAACATTTTATAAATCTGCTAAACGCCATTCATCCATCTTCTTCATCTACTTTTCTTTTTGTTTTAAATGCATAATAATTATTCTACATGCTGGTTTCTTCCCCACTAAATGATCCCTCTACAGAGAAATTTTATTACTTATGTCAAGCGATTTAATTCTTACAAGGCGTGTTGAAATGAATCATTATATGAAATCAAAGAAATTGATTTTTAGCGAGCGGTTAACGACCATGCCGTTGTCTAATGTGAAAGAGGTTCATTTATAAATTGTAAAACAATCAGTAGCAATTTGTGTAAGGATTTTGGCCAGCATAATGCTTGTCGAAGAAAGGGTATGTCAAGAAAATATCATTAAGAAATTCTCAAAATTTAAGCTGCCTTTGCTAACTGCAGACAAGTTGCAGCGACAATGTAAGTATTGAGCAAAATACTGTCTGGATTTCACTGATTTCTTCAGAAAGAGCTGCAGCCAAACCGTCTTTTGAAGCAGCGTATGAACTTGACCACACAGCCATTTACTGTTGAATGCATGTATATTCTGAAAAGTAGATAATGTAACCCGGATAAAAATGAACGTAGTCATGACAACAAAGTTAAGATGTTATATTAATAATGTAATAATAATCGTTTTAATCTTTACAAATCAAATCAATGCACCATTATAATATGATAATAACAATACAATAATAATCAATATATTTTATATATACATAGGTGTATTTTATACTTATGTATATTTTAGCATAGTGTACTGTTGTAATACAATCATCATACAGAATTGTAAATACAAGTATTTTAAGAATAATGCACAAGTATACACAGTACTCTATAGCAATCAATCATCATCATAGATACATGCATACTTAATCATAATCATCAATAATAATAATAATTTATAGAAATATTGTGACAGACAGCGAGAGCAACTAGTAATTTAATCTTGTATATAGCACATGATGAAATACAATTGAATAAACTGTATACTTCAATAACAATAAGAAGATTTAATAATAATAATAATTCTAATATATGCTCAACTGCACATAATATGGTCTAGAAGTGATAAATAGATACAGAGTAGTGATATTAACATTATCATCATTGTAGTAGTAGTAGTAATGGTAGCAAGATTTTTAAACATTCATGCACACATTTTACAATTCTGCAGTTGTAAATTATTTTGTTTAAATAATGCATAGTACGAATCGTGATAATTACTTTAAGAATATGAATAAGTGTAGTACATAATAATGTACCTAATATTGAATATATTTTTTAACAATTTTCTCCATTTTTTTTACTTGTAGTGTCAGATGTTTGCAATTAAATCTTTATTCGTTTTGATAATGTGTAGTGATTGTAACAGTAAAGTTTATGTAATATTTATTATGCAAATTTGCTTAAAATTAAATACGCTCTTGTGTAAACAGAATTCAAAAAATGGAAAAGTAGTTAGATATAACGATAGAAGTGTTCATTTATTTATTCAACAAAAATGTGCAAATCTAATTAAATCAACTAATGAGTCAAATTATTTTTAAGGAGTTTTGATGCACTGGGCATTTAAAATAATGCTGCTAATTATTATGCAATAGTGATGACAAAAGATTTCACAAACAATCGGATTAAATTTTTGAAAATACAAGTTAAACACACAAAATAGTAAAGTTTAGATACAGAAACACTTACAAAAACGTATGTCAATAAAGTAGCAAACCATTTTCATGAGTCATCGCATATGTGCTCAAAAATGCTCTTGACTATAGCGCATTTCCTTGCAGATAGAAAATAATCCATTTCGCTGTATTGCTTATAATAAATTCACTGTGACTGACTCAGTACTCAAACATGATGTATGAATTTGGCAAAATGTACAAACTAATTATCAAAATGTAACTAATACATGTAAATCAAAGATTAAGGCTTGATTGAACGATTCAAACCCTACCACGTATTCTTTTCCGCTTCTCTAGGCGTGACAAGGCAGTTAATTGCTACAGTAATTGCGACGTTTAATTTTTGCTACGTGTAGATATAAAGGAGGATTGTAATTCTTTTAAGGAAAGCGATGAATATTGAAGTCACTACTCTATAGCTATGTACATATTATGTAAGTATCTGGAATTATTTTAAGTTATTTTTAAGTACACATTATCAGTTTAGTAAAAGTTTGTTTCAAAGCATTTCTCATTTTTACCATGTACACAGAAGACCCAGCCAGGGATTCAATCTCAGCAATGAAGGACATTAAATTCATTCTAGAGAAAATGTAGGTAACTATATTCGGCCAATTTTAGGTAAAACCTTGAATTATAAATAACATTAACTCTAACCCTATTTCACATTAATTCATCCTGATTTCTTTTGTCAAGCGGTTAACAAAACTACAGCAAAGCAGTAGCATAAAAAGTAATTAATTGATGAAATTGGTAAAAAATAGGCTCACTATGCACATGTGTCAAATGCTAATTATTAACAGTTAATGAAACAAACAAGTGAATATTAGAAACTTCAACGCAATCTTCATCATTATCATGATCACTCTCCATATTGAACACTGAGCAGCGATATATACATACTTGCCGGTTAATGCAAACAAAGTTGTAGAGAATGTTGCCTTGATACGTGACTATAGCCTGGCAAAATAATTGGTAATGATGAAGACAACGATGAAGATCAATGATGGAATAGGGTCATTGATGTAAAGTCAAAAGTCAAAAGGATTTTAGTACACAAGACATAAAGCAAACATTGTAGACAGTTATCCTACCGTTACTCACAAAGCTGCTTGTACAGAAGTGCAACATGTAAAGCGCTTCTTATCTTGAAGAAGAACAAAGAAACACGCTGTCATCATCGTGCTCGCCAGCATCTTACTCATCTTACCACCACCGGGTAAAGATTTAATGGTGTAAAGTTATAATTATAGTTTAATGGTTTACCATTAATTATACATGTATGCAGCATACGCACAATGTTAGGAATGTAGTTAAGGATTGTTGTTAAGATTTCTAGGTCACTACTCAATTTTATCATTTCATTCTCACAAGACAAGACAAGCTTACCGCTGCAGCAATTATTTTTTTCATAATTTATCACGAATTACTTTTTTATCATATTCATTTCTTTACAACTGTTTTGAAAAATCTAATTAATTACAGTAATTTAGTGAAGTGAATGTTTAGAGATACTGTATAATGTAGCATAATGTATCTTTCAATAAACTTATAATAATAATATTCCATACAAGTTGTAGTAGTAGAGGTTTGGTTCACTAAAATGATTATGTCTCGTTTTTTTTCTTGTCAAATTAATATCGCCGCATAAGTGTAAGTATTTTGTTTTTACTTTTCTGCTGTATTTTTTTTCTCTCAGTTATTTTAAAGTGTATAGAGTAATATACATTGACATAATATATAGACTAACAGAACAGTACGGGAAGCACAATTTTGTTCTCAGAAAATGTGTATTTTTTCACCTCTGGACAACAATATGACGCTTTTTGTTGTCATCAAAATATATATACTTTCTTGTTTTTATTTTTAAACGCACATATTCACTTTGCGATCAATTTTTAGAAGTTACATTATTTCACTTTTGTTTGCACACATTCGTTATTATTGGATTGTATGTAGTTTTAAGTAGTATTTTCAAGTACGACATTGTGGATAACAGTAAATTGTAGTAAGTGCCATTATGAAAGTAGAATATATATTCATAATAGTATTATGAGTTTAATATCAATTTTCAATCTTAATCAGTAATAAGTAGGTAAATTACTCACCTCCTCGTGTCTCACATTTCTCCTGTCTCCCCAATGTGTTTGCTTCCATGTTATCATTATTATTATTACTGTTATTATTATTATGTCTATATTTATACGATTTACTATAGTAATGATAGTCGATTGTTTCCTCAAGTTTCCCAGTAGATAATAGTTTAAGAAAAGAAGAAACATCACCACTCAAGAAAATTTTCTAGTGAAAGCTTTAGTTCCATACAGATAGTAATGGAGAGTAGAAAATATTCACAAAGCCAAAAGATTATTTCATGCACTACTGCGATCATTAAATTGAATTCATTAAAAATAAGTATTTCATGCTACAAAATTTAAATGCCAAAAACAGACAATTTTTTAGAACGAATAGTATAGAATTGAGATTGCATAAGCACCGCAGTTACTGACAAAATTTAATATCACTAGACGATATAAATGGAAATGACCGTTGTCTTTATATTCATACGACTAAAATAGCAAGACATTATGCCCTTGTACACACCTGCAATATGATAATTTTTATGCATAAATGATTTGTTGATACCAAATACCAAACTCTAAAAGAGACTTGCAAGTGTAAGAAAAGCTAAAATTAAGGTAAATCTTCTGAAAAATCGAAGAAAGATAAAAATGTGCAATACTGACGTGTTGTAAAGTGCATAATCACAAGGCGGAATCTTAATTTTAATAATAATAACATACTCTGCTAATTAATCTGTAACTCTCTCATCTTAAAGATTATATATTAAATATTACAGTATAATTATTAAGTATGTTGTGTAGTAATATGAAATGTATACTTGCGCACATACTAGTAAATAATTTATACACAATTTACTATAATTCTCGAATCTCGACGTAAACTTGAAGCGATGCTTGTCAGAAGCACGCCGCCTTGTACTTAGGTATATTATTCATGTAGTATAATGTAAAGCAATGATACTCTTATGAATAACATAGTAAATTACCGATTATAAGTTTCTATTACCACTTATTATCATCATTATAATTTAGGTAAGTGTTGAAAAGTTAGTCGTACTGTTGAAACGTTAACTATAAGTATGTGTGTGAATTTAATACTAATTGTAATAGTAGTTTTTATGCTGATGGAAATTTTTTGTATTTAAGAATAAATTTTTAGGGAAGCAATCATTGCATGTGATTTTTTTCTTTTTAAAAATGTACATAAATTATCTTTGCAGCTTTATTGGGTTAGAGTGTACGTGGTATTTGATCTGTAGAAAAGGAAAACAAATTAGGATCGATGTAATTGTCAAAAGACTTGTCATGTTTTACACGGGAGACAAACTAGAAATGTTAACAAAAATGTCTAAATAAGAATATTTTGATGCAGCTGTTAGTTAATACTTTTAATTTTTTTCTTCAGATCGCAATGCGTTAAAAGGAACAATGATTTTGATTAGATAGCCAATAAAATGTATGGGTTTCAAATTGTCGTCCGACTTATGCTACACATTGCTAAATGCTAGTGACGTATTTTATCATCGTTTAAGACAAATTTTAAAAAATAATCTTTTATATTGATACAGGCAACGAAAACTTTTCATTGGAAATTTGAATACAGTTTCATTTGAAGTTGGTTTGTTACTGTCCCGTAGTGTCATTGTAATAAAAAAATCAATTTAAAAACTCAAGACGGCCATTATCTGATGAGAGAAAAAATAATTATTAATGTGCTATTGATTAGGTGAGAGTAAAGCTGTGATCTAGGCAAAACTGTTGTTATGAATGAAGTTAAATGTATTCCGGAAATGATGAAATGCTCCGAATGACAGACTGATGGCGGCACTCAAGAACGTCCACATGAAGAACGTGGCAAAACTGGTTTTCAGTGAGCTAGCTCCATTACATTGGTCAACGTTGCAGCAATGTATGTCAAATGACCATTGGGCTGAAAAAGAGAACGGATGCAATTACAAAAGTAGTTTATTTTATTTCGGGCAGGGACAAAATCAGCAAAAGCCGTGGAAGTAATAGCCATTTCACTAAAAGTCATACTTTAATGAAATGGCATAATAGAAGCCCACAATGTAATATTAAAGTTTACTACTGCAGCAAAGCGGGGAGATGAAAGAATGAACTTTGAACTTACTTCGTTCTTCGCAATCTTTGGCACAATCGTAAACGATCATTGCTGGAGAGACATACTTTGCGCAGTGAGTGCTGTCAGACGGACATTCCTGGAGGCTATTCTTCGTCAGATTAAGACAGGGCGTCACGGATGTTGGTATGTACGTCCCGCACTGATTGCACATCAACCCCTGCACCATACTCACCGTCATCACTGTAGGAATAGAAAAGAAAGTGCGTGCTTTAGTGAAAAAAACTTGTCGTTCTTCTTTATCTTTTCAACAAGTTTTATCTGAGTATAATAATGAGCTTATCATATTAAATGAGAGTGTGTTAACAGAGCACATTTTACAAAAAAAATAACCATTTCCTGTTAAATTTACTATGAAATGATATTATATGCACTAAAAAGTACTGCTAACTCCCATTTCCTTTACAAAGCGAGACCATAAACCATTTCGCGACTAAGTCAAATTTTTTCCCAAATTACATCTTTCTAGGGCTGTTGCGTTTCATGAAGGTTTTTCGTTACCCTGAATAAAAGAAGAAACCTTTTCTCTGATCTATTTATATCTACCGCTCTCTCAAGTGAAAGTTGTTGAAAGGTTTGCATACACGAAAAAAAAAAAGTTTTTCGATTACCATGACAAGCTTCTCTGGCGACCAGCATCATCATCAACATCCTGATCATCATCACTTTTAGTCACGAAAATTCCAAGAAGAAGAACACGTGCGTTAAAGCAGACGAACACGTATTAAGGATGATGATATAATAATACTCTGGCGGATTTAAGAAAGCTCAAAAGGGCAAAATCCCATAGAGAAACTAGTGTTGATTTTCTTGAAGACGCCATGATACCACTCCATTGCTTACTGTTTGAGTGTGCTCTCTTTATACATTTATTTTAATGATATGTTTTGCACTTTCTTAATTGCAGTTTCCCAGATCTATAATCCATAGCTTGTGATGAAAGAGGTACTCTGCGACAGTATAAGTTTTCCTTTCTCTTGCTAGATTTAAACACTTTTTATGTATGTATATACTTATATTCAACAAAAGCAGGAAATTCGACGTAGTTTTCTATATCGTGTTCGCTCTTTGTGTCCTCCACTGTGACTTTCTAAAAAATGTTAGAGGTAGTGTACTTAAATGGAACGAAGCAATGGAATGCTACTAGTAATAATAATAGCTATGATAATGACAATGATGACTAGAACGATGATGAACATAATCATAATCAACATCAAAGCGTTTGTACGACTTGGAGCAGTAAGTAGTCATTGGAGTGGAAGTGGTCGTGCTGTCGGTGTCCTTCCTTGTCGTTTACTTATTACATCACATCATCACTATGTACTACAACCAGCAGCTCTGTCACAAGATATACATGAAGATGGAATGAATTGGACGGCAAAAGGGAGACAGAGATTTCAAGCAATTTCCGTTTCCTCCAACTATCAAGAAAGATAGCAAAGAGGGAGAAAAAGTGAAATAAGAGAAAAAAGGTTAAAGGTATTATTATCAATGGAGCATTTTTGTTAGAAAAGTGAAAGAGATACTGACACAACTATACGAGGGAATGAGAAAAACCCACGATATAATAACACGTTATTCATTTCTTCACTTGGCCGACTCAAAAGAGAAGATGCGTAGAGATGAGCAACCTTATATGTACTTGTCATATTACTTGCATAGTTTTTTAGTGTTTCTCTAGTATCGTTTTTTCCTTATATGATAGTGTAATATTGTTTATTTGTACAATTTTTTGATGTTCAAATACACACGCCTAGGTATACAAAAGTAATATGTAGGTATACACATAATAATACACAACGAGTTCACTGGTAAAGGTTGAAAGAGAGCAGTGTGCAAGCCGGAAATAATCCACTTAGATTTGCCCTCGTCAAAAAGGGAAAATATTAGACCTAAAAAGTGACGATAGCCGGGCTTGGGTTCCGAAAAAAAATTCAGGAAATGATCATGTTAGTCAAGTAAGCGGAGAAATAAAACCGAGCAGAGTGAGCGAGAGAAGTAAAAGAAAAAGGGATATCCATTAAGATTCTTTTATATTTATAGGACATCATCAGGAATGATGACAAAGAAGTTACAGAGAATGATGATGATGATGAGCATAGTCGTAGTACTTAATACAAAGCGCAAATATTATCTAGTCACATATTAATAATATGTATAACTACACACTATATACGTTTCCTTGATACAGGAACTAGGACATGTAAGGGAATGTACAGAAGTTGTAATGATGATGGCCGAAAGCTTAATGGTTGTTCCCATGAAAATGTAAGAAGCACACACATGGTGGTCGGCCCCTTTGCGCTTGGTCATTCAAAAGTCCCTGTTGGTGACAGTGAACCAATAAAAATTCAATTCTGTCTGTGAGCAAGCACCCAGTTTGCAAAATCATTTTGAAGACTTAATAAATATTATAAAGCATAGCGATAAAAGAAAGTTCAATGCAGCCTAGAGATACAATTTTGTGAGGTACTGAGTACTGACCTTATTTCGTACAAGTGCAAATTTAAGTTTCTACAGTTGGCATTATGACTTAATATTTATGATTGTTGTCATGGGGATACTTACAACTTATGAATATAATAAAACTGCCCGTAATGCAGCAATTTCTGCCTACGGTGCATTATATGTAGGTATATGAATATTGCTGCAAAAGACGGTAAAATTACATGCTACGATCATCATTATTAGTAAACATTGTCGGTAAGCACATTCCGTGGATTTAATTTTATCATAATATAAGACAACTGTATTCTTTCCAAAAACGAAATTGGATTGAAAAAATATATGCAGCAAGTATTTCGTTCAACCTGATGATGAAATTATCTCTCTTGCCTGGTAGAAAAGGAGAAGCTGACAGAAAGAAACAAGAAGAGAAATGGGGAAAGAGAAAAGAGAAAAAGGGAATTGGGCCACCTCGCCATAGCACCACCATCACCAGCACACATTCACAAGTCATCAGTAAAAGCAGCAGGAGGAATCTCATTTTCGTCAAACGAGTTTTTAAACGGCCTGCCATTCATAATATATTAAACTTTCAAATGACTCCCAGGAAAAATGTAGGACGTCATTGTCGCTGTGCCTCTTCAACTGAATTATTCCAACTGACAAAAGGTATTCTTTCAGTAACTTTCTCCTTGCCTGCTTCTGATTTCATTCTTCCTTTCCCTTCTAGCTTCGACCACTTGGTTTCACGATGGGGAGTAGGGAGAGAGAGAGGAAGCTGCAACCATTTTTATATTAATGGAATGACATTGAGCTTTGTAATTTTTTTCCGCTGTCATCATCAAAAAAATCTCAAGAAAAAATTGCTTCAATATTACTGGACGTCCTTGGGAATTGAAACGAATAACCTTGTAAAAATGATATTTCCACGATACAATTTCCACTACACATTACAGTTACTTGTTTTATCCCGAATTTGACAATGGAACGGATATACTTATTTGAGAATAATAAGAATAAAAAGAAAGGGGGAAGATAAAAAGTTAATATTGCAAAGGAACACCTTTTCTTTACACAAGAACTGTATGAGTTACCTTCCCCCTCTTGTGGGTATGTGTTTGCATTGTATTGTGCTCTTTGGACAGGATATTACTTATTATTATTTACTTTCTCTCTGCTCACGACTACTATGAAGAGAAAATGGGCAAACTTTGTAATAATAAGAGTGACGTGCATGCCACTCACGATTTTTTTCTTTTCTTCCAGCAGGAGATTTTTATTTTCTATAAAATTTCTATAAAGACTTGTACGTATGTATGTATATATCTGTTTATGTAAACAAGTAATAAGTTTCATGTTGTATCCTTTTTAAACATGAAGTATATATGAAGAGAGTACATTTACCGGCAAAATATTAACGTTTTGTGTACCGAAGAGCTGCTAACAGAAAATGTACCTAACACCTTATGCACGGACTTTTATAAAGGGAAAGAAAAGAATTCAATCGAAAAGGGACGCGGTATAGAGATGACTTGTATGTGAAGCATTGTTGTATGAATCTCCAGCGTGTTTGAGTTGTTAAACTAAATGTTTATTGTATAAACTCAAAAAGAGAAGTTTTGGCAAATCCATTGTTGTTGTTTGCTAGTTGCTTTGGAGAAACGAAATAGTTGCATTAGTGTAAGTAATCAAGAAATGAGAGTGAATGAAATGAGAACAGCACAGAGTGTGGGTGAGAAAGAGAAAGGCAGGGGAGAAGAAACCGTCGCACTAGAAAGGTCTTTTCTTCGGATAATATAATATGCACGCTTCTTCCGTCTCTGTGTCGCTCCCGTTCCGCTCACTTTTCCTTTCTCTACTTCTGTTTGACTGACTGGTAATGATTACCCAAAATTGTCTTACTCAACGACCGAAAACAACCTCAAACGGTATACTCTATGCACATAAGATAGGTGTGTTTGTCTATGTGTATATATGTATGCATCCATGAACCCATATTCGGTGATGATGATTAAGGACATTTATAAAGAGTGCTTTTTGAAGCAGACTAGTAAGAAAATAAAAAGTATGACCGGGAAAGCCAAGCCAGATTACACAAGGAAAAAGCCCAGTGTAATGAATACCATTGAAAGAATGAATGTTGCTGTTTTCAAAAGGAAAATTGGTCCATCGTCGACAGAAAAACATACATGGCAGAGTATACCGGTGCATACGACGAAAGAGAAAATATATCGTGATATGTATAGTCACTTATGTAAGGTCCTTCAAAATAGTGCCCACACACATACATACACGGTACACTGCGTTTATAAAAAGGAAGGAGCTTGGGTTGAACGATAAACCACAAAATTTATCTGTGTGAAGTTTGAACCAAGTAAGTTGAGTGAATGAGTGCGAACGAATGAATGAAGAAGAAAGAATGATATTTTGCAAGACAGACATTCACACACATATCACACACACACATATGTGCATAGATTATGTGAATTGTATTAAATGGACTTCTGTAGCCGTGGCAGAGGGTTGAAGAAGAAGAATATAAATTGAATGAGAGAGGAAAGCTGCTAGTTTTGTGTGTGTGCTATTTATTTATGTACCTTTACCATTTACTGCTCTACTTTTGCTTCTGCCGTGCACTTTCCTTTCTATCATTTGATTTCACCGTCATCCTCATTGTGACTATACTTCTCTCACGCTTTTACCGCCATTCCTCCCGTTTTCCTTTCAAATAATATACTTATTTTATTCCTCTGATAATGTGCGAGTCTGTATAGGGATATACGATGTGAATAAGTGTTGCAGAAAGTGTGTGAAAAACTAAAGGATGCAAAAAGAAAAAAAAGGAAGGGAAAAGTGACTCGCTCACTCTTTCTCTATTTGTGGGAACTCTACCATCACACCATCAAAAACCAACACCACCATCATCATCATGAGTATTATTATTATCATCGGACAGACAGAGAGACATGTGAAGCATCGTTTTTCGATCTTTGGTTACAGAGAGAAAGTGAAAAGAGAGGAGCGAGGACCAGCAGATAGAGAGATGCCCGTTGTTACCCTAATAATAATACTTTTAATGATTACGACCAGACACCCAGACCATGGGTTTTACTTTCCACACACTAAGTTCAGCCAGCATTCTATTCACTCCTGAAAGTAACAGGAATCTCTATCCGTTTTTATTAAAGGTATCAACTGGGAGGATTGGAAGGATATTTGCGGGCATTCATGTATGTATCTACAGACCGATAAATTGGAGGAGGCTGAACAATGTGCTTAGTGATTCCATTGCGCTGCACAGAACGAGCTATTGGGAAAGAACTGGTGACTGGTATTGTTGCTGGAGTTAGAAAGCCAAGAGAAACGTATATGTTCCCCTTTCCTTATTATTTCCTTTAATCAGCAGGTACTATTTATTTGACTTTTCACTTAGCCAGCTAGCACGGAATCCCAGTTGGGTAGTATACATATTATAGTGACACGAGCAGTCACCTCAAACGCACATTTATGGATACTTTTATTTGTCTCTCCTCCACTCACCAACCCCATACATGTTCCCGGTTATCGTTCGTGTTGATCAAGTAGATTAGATAGGCTTTACGGCAAGCAAAGCATAATATCAGTGCTGGTGGCTGGAACTGGAAGCTGTTAGAGAAGTATAGGAATAAAAATGATAATAGCATCTATTGCTTGTTTCCTTTCTCTGTTTTTTGTGTAGTGGCAGATGAAATGCGAGCAATCAAGCACAGTTCCTGTGAATGGGAAGTTGGCGGGGATTGTTGTGGAAGTACGATGAGCTCGGAAAAAATGAACTCGCTTCTATCGTGATCAGGAGAAATACACAATAAAAGAATTCTATAAAGACATTATTTTGTGATGGAGCTTCTATAGTTTAGATGCAGTATTAGATTGTTGCAGCATCTAAAATGCCATTTTTTCATATAAACGGGCAAATTAAACATATGCACACATATGACAGGATCCGTACGTTTAAGGAACACACAGCTATGGGGAAAATGGTGTGCATGCTTCCATTTCATATAGAGAGAGACAAGACGTCGAAACCGTAGGAAATGGTTGGTTGATTATGATGACGACAGAACTGATGAAGTGAATGTATTAATTGTGACGTTTGAAAGACTACATTCATGAGTAACGCGTCTCCAATCAAACCTTATCTCTCTCACTCTCCATCCTCCTCATGTCCTTGTTCCTCTACTTTCACAACTCCTCACAACCAACGATAATAGCAAGCAACTATTTCTAGACTGCATCCTTATAAAACTAGAAATTGCAAGAATGTACGGTGAAAGTATATACGATTTATGTAACATGAGTGTTATTAAAGCTATTAAGCTTGGATGCCACTTTGTGGAAGAACATGGGTAAGAAATAGTATAGAAGAAAATGAATGATGAAAGGGCTTTTCTAGTGTTTAACAAGAATGCTTTCTCCATTCAGATTCAGAGCGACTAACTTTAAATGGCTAAAAATAAACATTTTGACGAAAGTGAGCACTTTGTCACTATTCTTCGTCCTTCGCTAGTTCCTTTACATTGATTAGCTGTCAGCAAAGAAAAAGTGTCAGTAAAATCAATCTAATGGATATGCACTGCATATAAAATAAATTAAATTTTTCTATAAACTCAAACATTAAAACTGTTCATGATTTTTCCAGGGATCTTATTTCAGTCAGTCTAGGATTGAAACTGTTCATTGATGGTGTATGTGAAACCTGCCACAATCATTCTTATTACTAACTGTAAGTGGATTTTTAACTATGGGATTTGGCACATAACCAAGGACACTGCCATTCTTTGAATTTATTCAACGACAGTTCCCGATGTTTCCTTATTTTCAAGGATGTATTTAATTTTCAACTAGGCTGATGAAAAGTGCACTGAAGACAAGATGTAAATGGGAACAAATGTAAATGCACCGATCTGTATGGAAAACTTAAGATCATGAGTGTAACTTAAACACAACTCGTATATTGTTCTCGCAGAGACTAACAAAACTGGCTGAAAGAGACTTAAGTTTTTACTTTTCCAATCTAACCAGCTCATGTCAAGTTTGATAACTCTAAGTAGGGAGAGTTTCTCTGGATAACGTTCAAGTTGCAAGTTTTCCTTGTGCAGACAAACGCTGAAATAACGTACACATTCAAATATGTAACACGATGTGATTCTACTAACGGTACATCTTTAAACAGTTAAAACGAATGAGCAGGCTTCTAATGATAATAATAATCTTTTAACTTGGTACTATGGTTCAATTTCCCTGGAAGCAAAGCAAGTTGTTAGAGAGAAACGAAATAAGATGAAGTTGCAACTATTGTAACGAGCACGGCCACCAGACTACTAAACTGGTATGCATAGTAGCAATCTTTTTACAAACTTCTAAGAGCCAATGCGAAAAAAAGACAAGAAACTTGCCTCTCACAATCTCAGACTGTAGATCATGTTGCTTCTTTTTCCTTAGACAACTTAATACCTTGCAACCAAATAAATTTTTCGTATTTTACACCGTAATATGGTGCATAGGGAGATGCGTATAATGTATTTATTATTATGTTTTTGCATTATATATTCATCATTTTATAATTATAACAACAAGGACAAAGACCACAAATACGGTACATGACATCAAGCAGCTAACTTTCACTCTGCCTCAGAGGCAGAGAGAAAATCCTTCCAGCCAGCTTTTCCTCGTGTCTTGGTGTTACTTACAATGATTAAGGTAAGTTTTCTGACGTGATGAGGTATTACAAACCTGTGGCAAACTCAAAGCAACGCTTGTTGGCCCTCTCACACTTCCTATCCAGAATTTTAGATTGCACCACCATGAGAATAAAGAGATGTAAACACGTCCTCCAGAACAGACTCACTTGTACATATACTCACATGAATCTACAGACGGATAGACGATTAGCTCGCTCTATAGCTTTCTCTCCATGTAAAATCCTGTCTCTGTCTCACTTTCTTTCTACTAATCTTTTCCCATCTTCAAGAAAAGTATTGCATCCCTGTGGAGATGAAAGGAGAAACTAAGAAGTGAACTGGTTTGAAAAATGTATCCTTAAAATAGTAATAGCTGGAGTGAGTGTGAGAGAGAGAACAAGGACAGTTGGTAATCAGAGGAGTGAGTTCTTCTATCTCCTATCCTAGTTCTCATCTTCATTCCTTTTTTGTTGTATGGAAAACTTTGCATTCGTCTATACCATTATCTTGGTTATGTAGGTATGTCTGCATCTTATGTACTCCTTGCTTTGTTGGTGGAAGAAGAATCACCCGTAAAAATACTGACAACGCGATGGGGATATGGGAAAAACTTTTTACTACTTTATTGCCTGCATCCACTTCGACTCTCTTTTCTAACTCTCTGTCTCCGTGAAATGCGTCTTCTGAAAAACCGTTTTTCTGCGTTACAGTTGTACAGGGACAATGTAAAAGTTTACTTGTCTGTATGTCAGTGGCGGTAAAAGTAACAGTAATGGGAAACCCTCACTATTTTCAATGCCTTTTGTACAAACACATATTTCCTCTATAAATATCGGGTAAAGAATGAAATGCATATGAGAGCTGTCTGCTGAATTACAAGATGAAGTAACTCTGCCCATATTTATGTTAACTTTCAAGATGATTAAATGTTATGCTAAAATACAGAAACCGTTTCCAAAACCGTACCGAACCACACAATGATGTAATGCCTGCATGGTCATGATCAAATATCGTCTACCGATAAGATAATGAGTTTACTTAAAGCCGAAAATTTCCTTACAGTTTGATGCTGCCCCACTGCTTAGTTTTCATAAGTAAATAAAACCTGTAAGCAAGCATATAGCAAAGTAGCGGAAAAGATCTATGGAATCTTGCTCTGAACCTGATTGTGTGTCTGAATTCAGAAGTTGTGATCTTCGTAATTTTTTACCACGGGAATTAAGGACCGTTACACAGCGTTTCTAATGGTTGTTATAAAAATGATTTGACAATAACAAGTCGAATAAAAGCTAATATACCACAGGTTGTTACTTAAAAAATTTTAAATAGTAACGATTGGCTTTCACTAATTATTTTCAAAATCGCATCCGAGCGAGTCATAGTAATGAGCAATCCATTGAAAAAATAAAATTTTAAAAAGTTTGACTGTACACGATTTACGTGTGAACAGACAGACAGGCATAAATGTGATTTCAGTCGGTAGCTTCCGTTGCGTAATAATGATAAGTGGTTTATATAAACCCGTTGTTGTATTTGTATTGTATTCTGTACTGCAATGTGTGCTTACATAGATACACTCGTGTTTGCCTATATACAATGCTATAGGATTGCATCCATACTAAATAGAAGTGGAAAGTGATTCTCTACTATCCCCTTTTATTTGACCAAATGAAAGCACAGTTTTGTGGCTTTGTTGAATTTGTGACCGTAAGCAATATGTGGAGAATATAGGTTTGTCTTTGTTCTATCAAATACAGATTTTGGTCTTTGACTCCAAATCGGAACGTGGAGGTTCGTCGTTCAGTAAAGGATATTAAAAATGGAATGGTTCCGGCCCACGACGAGTAAATAAATCTATTTCTCCACATGTCCGTACCTGTACGCAAACAGACAATGCCGAAATGAAATATCACAGTGACCACATATTCGTTTCGACTAATCTCTCTGGATAAATGCCCGAGCGATCATGCTGCCAGTTGTCTGTTTATGATGGCAAACTGTGTCTAGTATAACCTGAGGCGTAGCACTTTAACTAATTTTAAACTTATCCAACCGTACAGCATACACTCCATCCATGAAATGCTCAACTTTAAAGTATCCAGAAAGAGTAATTAAAATGCTTCTTATTTCCATGTAGTTCATCTCAGTAAATAATACGATGTGAACATTCTGCTCAAATTTCAGCATTAAATTTTCGTGTCTGTGGACATTGAGTAGGATACAAGTTTCTGTCTCAGGTCCAACTTCCAGTTGAACTAACTATGAATATAATAATTTAAAAAATGATAACTTTCTGACCTTTTACTAAAACAACATACAGAAAAAACTTACCCTCCAATGACTCATTAAGAATAAAACTAAATGTTAACTAACGCAAATTCCCTAATTTACAGAACCATTTTTTACGTTCTCAGAATTCGAATATCTTGCTCCAGCAGCAAAGTGAATATTCACACTCAAAATATCACTTTCCTACTTTTGTGTTCAACAACCGTGATAAACTGAAAAATGAAAAGTGTTAAACTTACTTTTTCATATTTTCGTTCTATCTCTTCATGTGTATGAAATTGTGTCAGCATATCATTTAATACATTTATTCTATAAAATGTTTGATCATATTGACGCACACCTCAGATTCAGACCATTCCACTTTTTATGACTTTATTTCGTTTTTACTGCTCGGTTTGGAATTGTGGAAGAGGGGCATAAAATAAGATTGTGTATAATATTGTGTTTCAGTCTACGTACATATACACAATCTAGTTTACTTACTGATTCAACCCTGTATGTCTATTTGTATCATTTGCCATGATACCATCTACGTACGCACATAAAAATACTTGTTCTGGAAGCCCTGAATATCCTCGGATCAATTGAAGCAAGACGATGACTACGGTTCTTTGAAATGAGGGCAGGTGCGCTCTTTCCGATTATTTCCCAGAGGGATCTCGTTTTTTCGTTTATCTAGGTTGGTAAACTTCCGTAGATGAAGAGCGGATAATATTTTCAGGCAGTATTTGTAAATTCTTTAAAGAGATAAAAATCCCTGACGTGATCCTATCCATGTTTCATTTATACTTGATATAAGATATTTTAAATATATATCAATGTCACTCTTACAGAAGTTAATTTTACAATTCAGTCAAATATAGAGTTAAACCACATACTATGAGTAATGTTTACTTAAATAAGTACATAATATGTACAAACATAGTATGCCATTCGATCCTGTGGTAGGTGATTTGTGCTAAAATAGAAAGCAATTTATAACTTAAGATGAATGTGAATCAGAAGTTAAGAAAGAGGACTTAACAAAATAGTTTATTGTGATCTGTTAGTTTCAAAACACACCTGTTACAGATTCACCATGTTACAAAAATAGCTTTTCAGTATCTTTATTCAATAAAATTAAGTGAAGAAATGGGGAAAGTGGTGAGCACTTAATGCAGACCCATGCATATAGAATAAATAAAATATTGCTCCAATAAAGTTTGCATTCAATGCAGGAAACACTTTTACTACTGTGCTGTACTTACTTTGATTGTCATTGATACACAAGAATATAACAGCAGAATTAATATACAGCATGTCTGGGAACAAAATGTAAGATAATTGCCTTTAGTCGAGGTGAATTGAGAGGCTGACGTTTGTTGGTGATATTTCTTCCCCTTGTGCAACCCAATCTACAGCATTTAATTTAATAGAAAAAAGCGCAACGCTGAGAAAGAGAAATTAATTAGACGATAATAATTATTGGTTCCTTAAATGGGATGGAGAAATAAGTTGCTAAACTGCACCAGTTTTTCTTGCCATTTCAGCAACAAAAATCCAATAGGGTGAGTATTATGGTCTTACGTGATGCAAGAATGTATTTATACGTAGTTTTTAAGTACGTTTGTACGTATACATGAGGCCTAAAATTTATTAAGATTTTGCAGAAAAGAGGCACATCAGACCATTTATTTGTATTGGAACTGTTTACAACGGAAACTAGGTACAGTTCATTCAAGCATAGGCACACATTTGCCATATTTGAGTGTAATCGCATAGATCACGGCGATAGAGTTACATCATTCTCTCTAGGTACGCAATATATACAGGCCGTGAAGCAACGCAGAACTCACAAAAATGCGTAGTAAATAGTATCAAGAAATTGTACAAATTTCATTTCCTATTTTTATGTTCTTGTTTTTCTCCGTTGTTTCTCCCGAGCTGCTTGTTGAAACAGTACATTTTTTTCTCTGTTTCTTCTTTCCTTTCCTTCCAAGAGATAAAATCAATATCAAGATACAAGACAACCTGGCAAACAAACCGTTACTTATCACAGTGAATGCACTCGAACCAGTCTGTTGTATCCAGTATAATGAATAAATTAATTATCCGTCCAAAGAAGTAGTGTGCACACTGTTCCGATGGATGAATATAAATATGTATCATCGTAATGTTAATGCTGGGTTAAAATTTCTGAAATTTTACGTATATATGACCCTTAAATTTTTCAAATCTATTTTCATATTACATTTCCTTATTAGAAAGTGGGTAAGTTATTTTCTGTATGTTAAAGCGCATCACAATCTCGGATCTACTCAAGGTATATGCAATATGTATCAGTGAATGGGTGCCGTTGAATCAGACACTCAACGGTTCTGGTTATAAAAATAATGCTTAATTTTTTATTTATTTCTTACAAAGTTTTTATATTTTAAGCAAACATACTACTTGGAACATGATATTATATTGGTGCAGCGTACGTTCGGTACGTTCAGGTTGAACAACAATATACATACATGGCAAACAACCAGCCATCCAATTGAAAGATTTGCTTGTAGAAAGTATTGTCTATTCACCCAGTGTTTTCACAGAAGGATGAAAGAGAAAAGACGTTCTGTGAAGCGCTCAATCGATTGTAGCGAAGTTGAGTAAGGTTCAGCATGTTTTTGTTATAAAGCACAAACATATGGAAATACAATGGGAGAAGTAAACATATTTATAATTGCCAATAGTAATCCAATAATATTGCAAGTTAAAGTTTATATTTTCACCAAGCACTTTCTTGATCTTCTATACTTTGTTTTATGATCAAAGCGAGATTCTGAGAACGAAAGCACGTACGTTATAGCATTCTTAGTAAAATATATGCACATATCTAAACAAAGCATGGATGAGGCTATGTAGTATCATAACCAACATACAACACAACTTTGTTGCCTGACTTACAATCAGTTGACTCTTATACAATTTCCGGAAGGCTGATATGATAAGGGTAATGGGTGTAGAATCAACATACGGCTCAATGATCGTTTGAACTCTTTTCTTCAAAAGTGAATGAATACAGAACAAACACAAAAACTACCGAATGTTTTAGAAGCATATAACATTATGAAAGAAGCTATATCTCATTGTACATGTGCCGGTTATGCATTTTTTCCAACGGTTTATATATACACTGGGGTAGGTCCATGGAAATATTACAATATTAAAAGAGTGGAGACATTGTTGAAAATTTCCACTTGCACAATAACTCCTGTCTTCCTTCTCTTTCTCCGCATTAATAACTTGCTTGCACTTCACCATCTCGCTCATGTTGAGCGGACAAAATTGCTATTTTATTTAAGGGAAGTAATAATATTCTCAACCTTTTCCGTTCTTATCTTTTTACTGGAGATTTTACTATGAATCTATCGTCTGAATATTGTCTGCATACACAAATATGGTAGGAATGTGCAGATTTGCGACTCGTTTCTCTTTTGGCAAAAACATTTCGTTTTTGCCCAGCTCTTCTACTCTTCTGTGCAGTTGCACCCAGTTGAACTAACAGAAAAATAGATGCATTCACGCAAAAATATGAGCTCTTAAGTATGTAATGCAAAGATATGCTGTGTGCATGCGTGTATGAATATAGAAGATGTATCTTTCTACATTTTTGGTATTGAATTCATATGCGCTATCCTCATTCATTGTTATGGGTCATAATAGAAGTATTATCACTTGGCCTAGCACTAGATACAAGTATGCACATATGTATATGGTACGGACGGATCCACTTAAAATCACTGTAAATTCAATTTCTTTTGGTGAACGTGAAAGGAAAACAAAGTGTTTGCGAAAGAGAAGTCATTCTACTTTCTACTTTTGCAAGCCAAAAAAATAATAAGAATAGGAATCAACTGAACGTCATCATCATCCAAACCGCTACCATATCGTGTCAAGTGATGCATGACATTGTTATATAGCAGCTCCACATAAATGAAGCATGCGTAAGTATCATATGTATTTAATAAATGAAGAAATACTATATAGGCAGGCATATGTGTACATTCGAAAATATATAACGTCATGTAATCCCATTGATAAACATAAAAATGTACATGAAACGTGTATATTTTTTCAAGGAAAAGGTTGGATCAATGATCACGAAAACGGAAAAAAGGCAGAGAAGCAAAAATATACACTCTCCATTTTGCATGCGTTGCGTAGTCTTCCACCTTTTCAACGGTGTGATAATCGTATATACACCGACACACAAACAAATGCATGAGAAATGTTTTTTAAAGAGCATGAAATCGTAAAGATGAGAGTGAGAAGAAACGTACATAGGTGGGTGGTACTCGTGAAAAAAGTGAAGCTAATTGAAAAAGAAGAAAAGAAAGTTTCGAATGACTCTGCAGCCTCCAAACAGCCATACACACAAATATACAAAAGACGTGTAACAGAATTACTATCTCATCTTCACATGCCTCTCTTCCTTTCTTCGCCAAACTGGTGCATCGCACTATGTACATATTATGTTGATGCTTGCATTCAACCACCTATTGAATAACTTTCCCTCTATGCTAAAGGCTATATGCTCTTACAAACTTTCATATTATGTAACGTAATTATGTACATTACACTTTCCAGTAGCACAAATGGAGCCACCCCCTTCCTAACTGTACCACATTCTTGGTTCCGCCAAAGTTGAATCAATTCAAACAGAAACATTTTAGCTGGGAAGTAGAAGAAAGGAATATTTGAGAATAACAAATCGAGAAAAAAAGAGTTTTCTATTCCCTAGATAAGTTATCCTTGACTAAATCTACGTTTTGAGACGTCATCGCTATATACTTACATTATAGCAGCGTTATACAAGTAGCAGTATATGATGCAGTATGAAAAAAACAAAGTGAGCTACTGATGTGTGGGAACGTTATTCTCACCAAAAGAACCATCCAAGTGTTTATTTTGGTAATATGTGTATTTTCAAGGGAACTAGAAAAGGGCATATAGGAAAGTCGTTAAGAAATATAGACATGTTTTGTAAAGATTGAGAAGAGACCAGGCCAGGATAAAAAAACCAACTGTCCTTTTGACAGCACCCCGATGGAGAATGACTCAACAGATGACTTTATAGCGTTTGCAGAAAGAAGCAAGAACAGAGAGGTAAAAGTTCATTTAACTTACTTAAGCTGTTGATTTTAAACATAAATGCAAAACACCTATGTAAGTTATAATCAAGATATATGTTTATATAGGTACATGTGTAGTTCTTTTTCTGCACGTGGTAACAATGTATATCAAAATATATGCAAGAAGTTTCTGTCTCGTGAGAAGAAAGTAAGATATTTCACCTGACAAATGAGAAAAAGTATAACGTGCCTTCATTAGCATCTCATCTTTTTTCCAGCAACTGGGACAGAGCTCACCGAATCCATTTACTTTGCCGAGAATAGGTTAAAATAATAAAGACGAAAGAGAGCTAATGAAACCCGTACCACAATAAAAATGAATTTATTTTCCATGAATGTGAGCTGCGTGGGATGGAATGAGGTAGAATTTACTTCTCGTGGGAAATTTAAGGGGAAATTTCATGTCACAAGGGACAGTTTTTGTAGATGTGTGAAAGGTACAAAGCAATATTATTCGCTTTTAGTGAGAATAGAATTTTATTTTTGAAAAGACACAAAAAGGGTATTACATTTTAAAGAACGAAAATGAAATTTAAAGCTATAACAGCTTGCTCAATTTGCTTTCCAACCATGGTGATTTCACTCATTCGGGTTGCCTATGCGAAAATGAAATTTGACAAAAATCGAATGACAACAAAAGAATTAGAAATGAGTATACGAATGAATTATAAATAATTCATATTCAGCAGACCGAAGTTGAATCATTTCTATAAAAATGCAATGTGTATATTATGTTAGTTAAACCACAGCCCCCAATCATATTACTTTGTCGAAAGTAGAGGAAAAAAGAAAAATTGACAACTGTTATTTGAGAGAATTGGCTTTCAGATTGCAAACAACATTAGAAGTTGGGTACGGGCACTCACCAGAAATAAATTATATTTTCACCAGTCAAACTGAGTCTATTTAGAGGAAGTAAATCAATTTATTAAGGATCCAGATCAGGATGACAATGTTATACAGAATAGAATTCTTGTTGCTTCTCGCTAAATTTTCATTTCCGTCAACACACATTTTCTCTACATGGCATGATGACGACAAAAGTTGACAGAACCTTACTTTCAAATACTTTCAGCAACCTAGCAAAAATGAGTAAACACACAAAACCATGGAAAAATGTATCACTTATATTTCACTACACATTGCATATCAGAATGGGCATAAGTCCTATATATCCAGTCTATTACGCATCGTCGCTATTTTTAACATTCAACATTTGCTTATTATATTATGTAGCTGACTTATTGGCGAAGTTTTGACTTAGGTAGGATTGTTTGTCCTTCTATCTGTCTGTCCGTCTGTGACCGCGTTCGTATACGCATGCTTCGTAAACTTTTCCGTGAATTTTCGTAAAAAAGTGTCATATTCCTAATCGTATTTAGCTTGGCCAAGAGGAATGATAAATGAAACCCAAAACACTTGATAGATTTTAAACAGTTGATAAAAAGTTTCAGTGGAAATAATTATAGATTTTAGTTGTCGAAGACACTAACGGTTTTTAACAAGTATTTTCAATTAGGTACGCATGCGCATAAAGAAATTTTGATCATGTACCTTGTCAAGCCATAATCTTCCCCTTTTTTTTAGCATTATCGCCAGAATGATTATCTTCTTGTCATCCACCTCATTTATCTTTCATTAAATTCGAGGAGTAAAGAGGTGGAATTTAGCGCCCCCTTCCGTCAGCTACGTTGATGCGGTCACTGTTTACAGCCGGTTTATTGAACTGAATGTACGTATAGTTAAATCCTGTTACCTCATTTTTATCGTGGTTAAGTCATTTTTATCATACAAGAAATGGAAATATTCAATAGAAAATTCGACATTGTGCGGTAGAAACAGCACCCACAATACAATTCACAGTTACGGTAACTCTTATCGACGTGCTTGTTCATCGACTTAAATAAAGCCTGCTGCGAGCAAATGAATGTTATGTAAATCATAAAACGACATACGTCATCATTTCTCCCACATTCTTCCTCCCGTAAATTGTGTTCTATAATTACCATCACTGCAGTGAGACCCAAGAGTTCCAAGCTAAAACTATTGTACAAGATGTTGCAGCAGTAGTTCGTAGAAGTTAAGTGCATAATAGATGGCTATAATGTGCTTGATGCAAAGGTATTCCATTTTCTATTGCAGAACATTGCGTAATAAAAAAACTGTATAACTTTTTGTCGACCTTTACCCTATTACTAATACCTTATATTTCTCTTTTATAGTTTAATGGTTATTTATACAGCATGAGTTATCAAAAGTTTACCTTACATTCCAGTAAATTATCCTTTATACAATTTTAATGCTAGTATAAGTTAATCGATTTTTAGTTCTCCTTTGATAGCCATAAAAATATCAAAAATGTTACATTGTTTTAACATCTTCCCTCCGTAATGTGCAATTGTTGAAAATGGGAACAGTTTATGAGAACTACAGAGTAGTGTAAGACCCCGGTAACATTTTCTTTTAATTAGATACATACATATATATAAGTGCGTTATTTGCATTCACAAAGATAGACAAACAAAGCGATTTGTATGTAAGTGCGTATACATCGTATTACGAATGGTTCACGGTCGAAGAGAAGGAAATTGTGAGGCGAAGAAAAGCGAAAGAAGAATAAGAACTTGTACAATAAGGAAAACTTATAGAAGGCTAAAAGGAAGAATTAAGACGAGGTAGTTTCCTCTGTTCTGTGTACATTTTATGTGTATTTCTCTCTGTCGTTTATATTTCAGGTTTTGTTTGTAACTCACAATCAAATTTCATCATTACTCCGCTGAAATAACGCAAATAGTTGTGACGGTAGTCCCATCATCGTCATCACTGCTATCCATTCAGTTTAAAGGGCATGCGGCATGTCAGTATGCCTACGACAAGTTTTCAGAGAAAGTTTGTCAGTTGTGAGTGAGCGGGTTCGCCATAATCTATTCATCGGTGCTCCCTTCTGGAATTGTTTGGAAACGCAGTATAAACTAAGTCATGAGTCTTTGATCAGTCATGTAATCAGACACATTTCCGGTTAAATTTAGCGATCCGACGATCGTCTAAAAGGTATCCTAAAAATAGAAAATCCTAAGGCTCATAGGTAGCATTACATTAAAAACGGATGAATATGCATTAATAATTTTTGTATGACGTTTTTTGAACCATATAGCGTGTATTCTCCTAAGTTGGATCAATATAACCATTAAATACATTATGTCACGTAAAACTGCTTAATATTCGATATAAAGTAAAATATTTGCGTACAACATATACGGTTATATACTGATATACTGTTTATTATCGCTATTATTATGTTTCTTTTTTGTCATTGTTGCTATCCACCTTGGCAGTTTTTAAACAAACTTCCTTCTTATATTTAGTTTACTATATTGGCATTCCTTCCGTACGAAAAAAATCAGAATGCTCTACTTTTAGATTTTCTCTTACAATAACAAAAACATAATGCTATAATAATAACCAAGTCATAGAATAAGTACACATCCTATACACATATATATTTTGTTTACGAGGATTTTCAATATTTCGTAGTGGATATAGCTAACCAGCTTGCGTCCTACTTGGCGCAAGTTCGATTTCTGCTTTATCCTATATTTCAGAATTACCAGAGTTTTTCCACTAAAGTCAGTTAAGGATACTAACCGGCAAAAGTAGTTTTTTTCTTCTTCTTATACTCCCTTCAATAGAATTCCTTATTGCCTTAGTTACAGACAAATCTTGCTTGTGCAACATAATTTTCCCTAACCTAACAAATCCTTTAACTTGAGCACTTCATGGCGTAACAACGCAACGTTAGGCATGATTCCATTATAATTATTACGCAAGTTATATGCAATATTTATATTTGTTTATTTGTATGAGGATTCGGAGAAAAAAATGAGGGAATGAAAACTCCAGCGGTTCACAACATTTTTATAGTTACTGCTTCAACCTCTACTACTTGGCTTTTTTCAATCCCTTTCACTGTCACTTCCTTTTACTTTTCTTCAGAGTAGCAGCATCTGCACTCTTGTTCATCCTCATTTCTCCTTTCTTCTACTTGGAACGGAATAGTGAACGACTACTGTTTGTTGGATGAAGAGGATGAGAGAAAGCAGAGCTGTATATAATATGTATGCACCTAAACGGGTTGAGGATGGTAGTCAAGAACCAGCTACATCTGTTTACCCCGCTTTCTCTCTCTCTCTCTTTCTCCCACTTTCTATTTGCGTAATAAAAGGTTATAATGACAGCCCACTCCACTAGAAGCGTAGTAACTAGTTGTGGCTGTCTTAACCATTCGGAATGTATGTGTGTATATTTTGGATGCGATAACTCTATAAGAGGCAGCGGCAGGAGTGAAAGAAAAGCAGTCTGACTGATACTTTTATAAACTCGAAGAAAAGACAAAAAGAAGTTCCCGTGGTATTCTCTTGCTTTCGCTCATCTTGTCCCGTTCGTTGTGCTGTGCAAACAACGCAAAACTCCCATACTTTCTTAACTTTTTTAATTATCAACTGCCAGCTGACTTTACTCTATACTTTCACCAGCCAAATAATAATGATAATGACATTCTAGTCAAACAATAAAAATGTATATACCTACACACACACACACTTACGTATTATATGAAGCAATTTCACCATTCTTTTGCATAAAACTATATATGGGTATATAGTATGAACAATCGGTGGATAGATGACACTGTCACATTAGGTATGTAGGTACATATATTGGAAGGTCGTGCTTTCCGCTCCGCCTGTGTCCGCAGTCGACAAACGTTAAGCTGCTATAAAACAGTTTATAGTCTATTAAGATTTAGACAGTTTTAGATTGTATTGATTAAATGTACAGTAGATGCATGTGTACGTTCACTTTAAAATATTACTTGCTCTTTCATCTCGAACTATAATTGATTTTAGTGTTCTATAATTCTACGGTAAGAATGGACTTCAAATTATCTATAAAGGTACTATAAATGTAATCATGATATTTTAGGCATCCAAATATATTTCAAACTTTATGTGAAGAATCCATTATATGTAATGTTATGTATCCATACACTTCGATACAGTTGGCAATCCACTGAATAATTACAAGAGAGATAACTTAATTCAACATTTTCAGTACTATATTTATCCAGAACGTTTTCTATTGGTTTCAGGCAGCTTACGATTTGTCGATTCCGGACACCGTCGAGGCCTAGGAATATACCATGGAATTAAACTTGTCGCTTTCTTTAAAATATTTTCCTTTCCATTCTAAAAGAATTTCTTCTGGTTATGTACCCATTCTCATTATTTTCGTTGATGAACATGTGCTGAATAGGATGCTGTCGGTGATGTAAAGGTGCTGGACTGATTGTTGGAAAAGCTCTTTTGTCAAAATGATGCTGGTGAAAATTGGAGGTATTTTTAATCAACGTTGAATTGTCTCGTCAGCACATTGGCTGTTCTGAAACTGGAAAATAGTTTTTGTTCCTGGAACGTGTGATTACAACACATTAAATATTGAGTTCTAGAAATAAAAGGACACGGCAAACAATTCTTGTCTAGACCCATAATTTTATATATCCGCCATGCGCTTCCTCCACTCTTCTACAATGAAAGAAAGCACAAATAAGACGTTAACTGAAGTAAGCACGTAATACAGAAATACCGGATAGAGCATACTTAAAGTCGAGATTATTTAATGCTAGAGGTAACAGTCAACATCTTTTGAATTCGAATATTTATAAAACAAGGATTTTTGGACTTTCATCGCTGTTGTGCTTGAATAGAATTTGGTAACAATATGTTATAAAAGAAATTTCTCCTGTGGCATTAGCCGTAATACCACAATACATTAATTTTAAGTATTGATGAGTTACCTAAATAGTCGTAAAAATATGTATCTTATACATTTGTATATAAACAGGAACATAAATATATTTGTTTTCTATTCTCACATGAATTTCTATTCTATAATTTTTGAAGAAGCTGTTCTCTTTATTTTATTTCTACTCTCGACTTAGTATAGTCGCATGGCTTCCTTATTTGTATGCTCACCACATCCAGTAATTTGAAGACTCGTGCATTTATTTCTTTATTGCCGAGTAGCGAATTCTGTTGCAGCAGGTATTAAAAGTTCAAACTTTTGCGTACATCCTTGATAGACCCTGACAAACAGATGAACTGGAGAATCTGCTGGCAACATTGATTGATCATGTTGTCGAGGCAGTTCAGTGTCCTAGGGTAAGAGAAGGGCTACGACTACTACAACCTAGCCATCTTGTTTGCTGTGGTAAAGGATGTGTACTTTTTATTTTCCAGCTAGATCAACAGACAAGACTTCCATTCTGCCTGAATGTGTGCGCATTTCATTCTCTGAGGGACTTTATGTCGGAGGAAATGCATAGAATAAAAGTCAAAGATTTTCTGTTGTGAACCGCGAGGAAAACAGAGGACTTTGCCTTGTTAAATCCATTTGATCCGCTGCCACCAATTTCTATTTAGCTCATTTCCTATACACTATAAAAAGAAGGAAAAGAAAAGTTGATTCTCTCCTTGATGCTTGCATCCTGTCATCAATTTGCTTCGAGGCTGTACAGCAATTTTCTTTTTAGAAACTAAAACGCAAGCAAAATAAATGAAAACCGGGATTAATAGCTGTAGTATTTTCTAAGAAAGCTGGATGAAGACGAGAAAGTGTTTCATCACATCATTTGATGCTCCTGTTCATTTTTTGTAAGCTGATGAGTGTACGGTGAAACATGACACTAATGAAAGGAAGTTGGAATGATCTAATCTCACATGCAACAACCGTGCTTCATAGTGTTGCTGCCGTTGAAACCAAGGTGTTTCATACTTCTCCATTATTTCCTACCAACCAACTTTTAAAGTCAGCATATACTCATCAGTACGGCCAGTTGTATACCAACGTGTTATTTGCCATAAAATGACAATCATCGTTGCGCAACATACTTTGAGAAAGTTTCTGATTTCTGACGTCCGCGTCCATCTCGTTGGATATATGCTACACTCAGAAGTCATGATAGTAAAGGTACAGATGATGAACTGCTACAGTCGAAAAAGGCTACTACTTATCTGCTTGCTGGGGTGTAATTTACCAAAAACAATTTCTGACAAGCGGATTTTGTAGTCGGAAAGTCTGGAAATCTCCATTTGTGTTGTGTGACTTGATGATGACATGTAGTAAATTCTACTGCAGCACTAATGAAGTTATGCAAGACTGGTAGAAAAGGAATACACATAAAGTTGCTTGATTACGAGTCCTGTTACTTGAGGAAAATGTTGACTATACCTTAAGTACGTATACAAATATACAACTTCCTTCAAGATCAATTCATAGCTTCGTTTTGTACAAATGTTACAGATTCTTGAGCTACTTTGCATTGCGATCTCCTTAAAGAAGTGCGTGTTCCAACTACCAATTTAGCAGCCTAGCTGTTGATAATGTTCCAGTACTTCTTAATTACCATAATATTTAGTCACTTCCTAAGCAGGAGTCCATAAATTTGTTTTTATATCTGTATGTACGGTATGTACAGTAATAAATGGTAGCCATCTCCGGCATAACACAGCCAAATGGCTTTAATGATTTATTTTTCACGGAAATTTAACTGTCAGTCTGAATGGGATCAGAATATGTTAGGGATTCTGTACGTGTGATTAGCCATTGGCAGCAAGAATTTACGTTTCTTGCCAAATTAACACAAACTAGTAAAAAGTCAGATTTTCTAGCGTAGAATACACAACTTTTGCACGCATTGCCACTTTCTCCAGGAAATTAAAACACGTCATCATCATCATGAGCTAATCTGATGGCGCGGTATTGGCACATCTTTATCTTGACTGCGTAAATTTAACAGCGTCATTCTCAATAGCACACCCAGTAAGCTTCGAATCATTCCTGCTAAATTAAAATTTAAAAGTAAAATTACGTCAGGATTATGATGACGGTATTAATGAGAAGGAATAGGATTTCTCCGATTCCTGCTGCTACAGCCTGTCTTAATCTGTAAACTGTACACCAGCACCGACATTACAAGACAAATAAAATTATGGAGGCGGAAGACCAACATTTCGTATCTGTTTACTTGTAATTAAATAACTAGAGCAAAAACAAGACAATGTTCGCATGATATACTCAACATCCCAACACTATCGAGTCAATGCAGTCATATGTACAAAATGTGCATGTACAAAAACCAGCGAACTGATCAAGCATGCAACGGAGGGACATAGAACCCGATTGGCAGAAATATAGTGTGAGAATCTCTTCCGTGCTTTCTCTATCTAATCAAATTTATTTGAGGGGGTAATAAATGTAAAGGAGAAAGCTCCTATATGTGGAGACACAAAGTACACAAACATCAAGGGTGTCCCATAAAACTACTCACACATGCATGCAAAAAAGTAAACAAAACACAATAGCATGATACAGTCACGGGACCTTGAGAATTGAAAAGGAACAATGAGAAATTGCTTAGTGAATACCATGTGAAAGAAGAAATGTGTGTGTGGCGGCGTATGGCGTGCGGATTCATGGCTGGGTGATGGAGTAGATTTGTGAAAAAATAAACCAGTGCAATGCAGCCAAGAGACAGCAACGACTAACGTGCCTCACTTATTTATATGATGTACCTATTTTTTTCATTGATAGAATAAAATCTCTATTTTTCATGCCACATTGTAGCGTTTCTTTCACTCGTGTGAATAATAGGTGTACGCTATCTCTGGACAACTTAATCGTGTTATTCTCTACTATTTTTATTGAAGGGAAAAAGGTAAACAGATATTCTCTTGTGAATTTGTGGTGATAGTAAGTCGTATTACGGCTGTATAAACAGGTTTAGTGGTAAGGCTGGGAATTTGTCAGAAGGGAAATATACATATAAATACATATACTCACTGCTAAGCCAGACAGTATGGAATTATTTCTATTTATCCATTTCTAAGTAATCAACAACAAAAAAGTATCTGGAGAAATCCGATAGCCTCCTTCGTGGCAATGGAGTCTGATCGGATCGATTAAATACTTGAATAAATATAGCAATAGTAATAATCTGGTGTATTTACTGGGGGAATACCGTCACCATCTACAATGATCTGAACATGATCGTGAGTTGATTTGCATACTAAACGGGGATTTCCCGTTGTTTTCATTCCACCAATACTCCAAAAAAGGAGCATTAACAGTAAAAGCGAGGAATTATTCTAGTGAACGCTTTCCTAAACCAGTTCAAAAGAGACAATTTTTATACTAATTGTAAAAAACGTAGCCATAACCTATTTTCCAGTTTTTAATGGAAATAATTGTCATATTTAAAAACACATAAAGTACAAACGTGTTAATTACAAAGTTACTCCAAAATATTTACATTCTACCACTTTTTCCTTTGCATGCTGCTGTTACGGCAACCGAAGTTGCAGTTTCCTACCTGATTAAAATGCTACCCACGCTAGTTGTTCCGCACACCAAAGGTAATCAGGTGCAATAACAATGCAGCACTCTGACTCATTTTGTAAACATGCAGCAGAATTTAGAGTGCTTTGTCAGAAAAAAACAAGGTGGGATAATAAAAATCTATTTTTGAGCTAGTTAGAAAAGTTGGTTCTTTACGTTTTCCCCCCTATTGTATTTGTAGACACATCTTTCACTACACAGAACTGTGATTGGGCCTTGGGCCAAATTAAACTTAAGTAGGTATTTCTGTCTACTTTTCTGTGCGTACAGTTTCCTATAACATAACGCATAAGGATGTAACCGTGTTCGAAAATAACGCAATGGCTAATAATAATATAATAGTTTTAGCTTGTAGGTAATAATACATTTCAAATTCAGGAAGTCAAAAACTTTGATCTGACTGGATAATACGCTAGTGGTAAATGGTAAATCAATTTCCATAATACTTTACTTTTGCTCTGTGGATGAGTAATACACTGAAGAAACTTTTATATTTCTCTGTTTTTCAGTGTCACCGTAGTGGAAACATTTCAAATTATTTATGGTGATCCTGTCACTAACAAACTACTCATAAAATAATAGTTGGTGGCGTGTAGTGCATCATGTAACAATCCATAAAAACATCCTGTTCAGAACTAACTACATGTGAACTAAACTGTATGCTTTGCAAGTTGAACACTCGACTGCGTTTTAAAGTATATCAATTTTCCTCTTCCTAAAAGACCCTTTTCAAGGCCTCAATCACAAAGTCAAGTAGTTTGTTTGTATGTAGGTACATAGGTATCTATTTTAGTGCTCTCTTCTTTCTTTCTGCTTTTTTATTATCCCAAGTTTAACAAAGAACACGGGGAATAATACTGCAATAAAAATTTGTGTTATTATGCTTATTAGCTATGAAACATTTGAATGCAAATGGCTGGGGATTTATGAGATTATGATGTTTGTATGTCTCTCCGTTACTTCAACTCACGCGTTGGTAATTGTTTTTTAAATTTGCTAACATGAAACATATTATATGAACTATGAACACATTTTAGTCATCCAGACAATATATACATCCTTCTACTTTATTGCAGTAATATTATCATATTACGCGGTTTGCAATATGACTATTACGTCAGTATAATGCTTGCTCGAAAACACAAGAAATTGCCATTACCATTATTAGTGTGTAATAATATAGCAGTTTTGTAGCCATTGAATTATAATAACGTGAAAAATGATACGCAATTCCCACTAGTATTCGTCTTCAAGGACGAATGGGCAGCACTTTCTTGGAAAACGGGCAGATTATAAGATGAAGCCGCGTCTTGGTTTAAAATGATATGCTACCATGCCGCCGTACTTTCATGTTAGTTTCCTCTGTATTTCCAGCTGTACGCGTCTAGTGAAAACCCCAAGTTCTTCACTTTGTTAAACCGGTACTGGTAGTAGTAATGTGATGAGTACATGAGAAGTTGCAGTCGAGTGGAGAGGGAGCAACTGATGATGAACTTGGCATAGCAAATAAACTATAGGTTAAACCTTTTTATGTAGATTCTTATGTTAGTGTAATGCAGACATGATTGTCCGTCTGTCTGTGAAAGATGGTCCGCTCGATTTGAACCAAATTTGGCATGCAGGTATCCTCAAGACCCGGG
>JAHZMV010007223.1:0-30320 GCA_027743765.1 Coecobrya sp. COE2
AAAAATTTTGTCACATATGTTTTTCGCCATGCTCTATCACCTGGAAAAGGTTTCATTCGAAAATTTTAGGTGGTTATTCATGTCATCCCATTGTGAGAGAAAATTGTAGATAATAATTGTAGCTGACTGGGATGCGAGAACACAACAACATTTTTTTTACTGATGAGATGAGAGTTTCAGCCTATTATAACTTGTAAGAAAGGATGCTGATGACGATGATGTATGATGCATTGTCTGTCGGTAATCTGGTTAACTACCTCCGGTTTTTTTACTTTCCCACTTTTTTAGCCCAAAATTCTCTCTCTACTTTCTTTAGAAAGATCCCTCCCGCTATATACAATGCTGATGAAGTAGAGAAAAAGAAAGTGAAGAACTATCAACCAGAGATTTTTTCCACTTTTTTTTCCTCCTATCCCACACACTATCTCACCATCACCGCTAAAAGCTCTTCATTCTCTGAACTGTATCCTATTTGGTTTACTAGTAAGCAGAGATTGAGCATTTGAGTGATGAATGAACAAGATGAAGACGGAATGAGAGCAAGATTGTTGTAGTGAAATGCGCCGTAAGTAAATTTCCTGTCAAACCTCTGAAAAATATACAAAAAATAGTTTGTAGCCGGCTTTGGCACACACACACAAAGACATTTCAAAATCACTGTGTGACTCTCTCTCTCTCTCTCTACTTCTCTGGTTTCTTCCTGTAAAATGCAATGACGAAACTTTTTTTTAAAGTGACTTCTCTTCTTAAAATGTTTTCTCCTTAACAGCTTTCACCTAGACTTTCTTGTCTGACTGGAGAGAAAAAAGAAAAGTCGAGCATGACGACACACACACACACACACAAAGAGAGAGACACATACAGAGTGAAACTAAGTCAAATTCAACGGACCGCTGCGCGCAGCAGAGTAAAATTCCGTGGGAATACTCACTTTGTGTACCTTTTGGCCATCGACAACGAACAAAGAATACAATGCAGCAGCTAACCAAACCTGACACTCTTGGAGTATCCCTATATCAACAAGAGTCACACGTTGTTAGTGTTCAAAGTGAGGGCAAACGTGTGGAATCTGGGTAACTCGAGCAGGAGTCACACAAGAAGAAGAAGAAAAATAATAAAGTGGCTGTATATATTTTTTCTTGTACGAGAAGAGTATACATATTTAATAATAAAGTATGGAACCATAACACCAGACTAGTATTTTTTTACTACTACTCGAGGTTGGAATTAGCAAAAAAAATAGGTGACGTTCCTGCTTCTGCTGTTGGGGCAAGAGAGAAAATTTCCACGGTAGACATTGTAGATGATGCGATCTATTTTCTAACGCGAGCTAAAATCATCATCGTGAAAAGTCTTTGGTGGTGTTGGGTTGCTGCTGGTATGAGAGTGTAATGTTAGGGCTAGCTACTATTTTTTCGCGTGTTCTCTTCTACCGTTCCCCATCATTTCATAAAGTCCACGCATTGCATTCCACCACCAACCATCACCACTGCTACAACAACTATTCCCTTTCTAAAAGATATAACGTATTTACCCCTTTTCTTTTCCTAAAACTTTGTGAACTCAATGTGTACGTGTGTGTGTCGGTGTGTGTGTGTGTGTGTGTGCTGAGCTGGTGATACTTTTACCATTTACGAAATTCCTCTAGAACAACATCATCATCGTCATCATATATTGTAGATACCCTGCTGGTTAGATAGATAGCAGACACATGCACACAGTCTGAAAATTCATTGTCGGATGTGCTCGAGTGGCATCGGCCATATAAATATATGGTAAAAATTGAGGTAAAGAATCGAAGCATTTTCTTACTTTTTTCCTTGTTTTTTACAACTTTTTTTTTCGAACAAAGAAACTTGTATTTGAGTTGCCTCAGCAAGCTTCCCCGGTTTAGTGTTTATGCTAGCATGGGATTGTAGAGAGGCATTGGTTTTCAAAGAAAAAAAAGGAACAAAAAACTTACTACTTCTGTGTAAACATGATGAGATGACTCTTTTTTTTTCTCGTCCTTTAAATAAATTTTTTGCTACAATAAATGAATTGTAAAATCAGGAGTCATGACCCTCAACAAGGAAAATATATTTTTTTTTGTGTATTCCGTACCATCTCACATGGAAAAATTTGACAAGGAAAAGGAAACATTTCTGATTGCTGATTTTTCATGTAAATGAAATTCGTTTAACCAACTGGTAAAACAGAGAACCAGGAACGATTTGTGTAGTTTGGTTTCACACATTTAGATGTGATTATGACAGGTTTACATAATAAATGTCAGAGCAACTGTTTATATACACGCTCGTGTAGGATTTTTTTTACAATGCATGTGTTTGAATTCAAGAAATCTTTAAAAAAAGTATTCGTGGAATATTTACTCTACCAATCTGTACATCAACTTCTGAGCACAAACTCATTCTCGTCGTGACACCAAAAATAAAATTCGTTCCAGATAAACCAAATCGCTATCACCTGATCAGAAAAAAACTTTTTATATTTTCTACGACGAGCATGTGACAGGATATACATGAAGCAGAGAGCAAGGTGTGCACATGGCGATAACATTTTCAAAGCGTGTTCCCATAATAAAAAAAACCCTTCTCTCATGATATAACTTTCACCAGGAAGAGTGTCTAAATATATAAATTATTACGTACATGCCTCATAGCTCTACATCTTATGTTAGTTAAGACACATTTGTTATCAGCTCAGTGCTATACATAAATTATATATGTGCGGAGACCGCCACTAAAAATTATATCAGCTAGTATGGTCGTACAACGGCATGGAGTGACGACAATATAAAAAGGTTAGAATCTGAATCCTTTCTTTTTACAAAACAAGAGACGATATTATGGAAACGAGTGACATTTTCATGTGTGGAAGTGTGGATAGGTACAAGTTAGTTGTGCATTTTGCAGTAGTCTTCTTGGGTGGTGGTATCTCTGTGTTCGTGTAAATGTAGCAGGACTGGAACAGAGAAAAAGTTGGGTTAACAAACAGCAACAATTTCTTGTCGAGTTGGTTAAACAGGATTTCCCAAGGAAGCCCTTCATGACACTCATCTTAAGACATGTACACTACATTTAAGAAGGTCTTTCTTCTTCTGCGTGTTCTTCTTTCTTGATATCAGAAAATGTGCAAATTGCAGAGAGGCAAACAACTTTTTGCAGAGAGAAAGTGTGAGGAGAAACATATGTGTTTATATGCCATTCTAGAACAATTTTATTTTTTTTGTGATGTTACTCGGTTGGGAACAAGAAGACTACAACAAATTAGTGGAATGACAGAGCAGAGCTTTCTTTTTACTATTACTCGCCAGAGTACTACTCTTCCCTTCTTTAATTTCTCGACCGCATACACGTATCTACACACAATTTCATTCCCTTTTCTACTGAATAATTACAATATAAAGCCTGCAAGGAGGAGAAGAAGAAGAAGAATGTAAATATTTATGATTTTCTCTGTCTACCAAAGTTTTTCCACGGAATTACTATGTCATGTGAAAAGATTCCTTTTAAGGTTGAACATCATTTCACCACAAGTTTGTGTACTAAAACCGCACTTATTTTTCCCATGTTCATTGTTAGTCAAACTTTGGTTTAAAAAATTAAAATGTTAAAAAGTTGTTACTCCTCTTGTCATACTTATAATCTGAAAAAGCTCAAAAGAAGCTAATATTTAAAAAATATAACCGTGTTAACTGTACATTTTTATTAATACTTTTATACTTTACTATTTAGCGGGGAGCAAGATGGAGACAAAGCTTAATCCGATATCATCACACCCCCTTGGGGTAACCCTGAAATGACTAAAAACATCATCACCGCGACTGCTAATCCAAAAACACGAAATTTGTTTCAAGCAGCTTCCCGACAAAAAAATCCCGATAAATAGACAGACAGCTCGACAAATCCTTAAGAGTAGCTGACGCCACTTTAACATCAACAAACTGACGACAACATGTATTTCTACTCTATGAACCCCCACAGCATATTATATAAAGCTACTATAGTTGCCTTTCATAATAACATGCAGTAGGTATCATCATAACGGTTTTGACAACTTTTCATATTTTTCCACACAGCTGGATAAGCGGAAGAAAATGCTCCAGAGTATATACCATATATGTAGCTTTAGAAATGGGCTACACAAAGGCCGGTTGAATATGCAAATATTTACCTTTCTTCTTTTGTCTTTTTTGGTAATTCTCCTCCTCTTCTGTCGCCGCATTGATGTAGGTATTACGTAGAAAAACAACAGGGACAACTTTTGGTCATATTACGTAACAGTCGCAAAAAAAAGTTAGCAAAAGATCTATCCATCCAGAGCTTAAGTAAATAAGTATGCGTGTGTGCATCTCATCTCTTTACATGGTTGTTATTATCATCATCGTCGTCACATTTGACGAGAAAACTAGAGAGGAAAGTTTTCCATTTTAACTGTGCCAGCTATCGTCCTCTCCTCTCTACAGAGATAGGCCAGAACAGTCAAATATTGTTAAAAAAATGTTATGAAGCCTGGGAGTTAGACGAACTACTAATCGTAATAATGGTAGTAGGAAATCTATCGAAATGACTTGGAAAGAATATATAAAACGGATATTGCAAAAAGATATAAACTTACAGATAGATAGGTACTATCCATCCCCCAAGTAAATATTCGTATTACATCATCTACAACTATGCGCTCTAAAAACTTGAACAATCTCAGCTTATTACATGCCATGCATACTGACACTGAAATAGGATATTATGCAAAAACCTCATCCATCCATGCTTCTTTCCTTTTCTATATATTTTTTACCTCCTAATACTACACAGAACATCGTCCATGTCTTTTCTACTTACGCTCTCCATTTATTCTTTTTCCGTTTTCTGATTTTTTTTTATATATTTTACTTCTCCACCAGCGAAGTAGTGGCACAGAAAACATTGGCCATGACTGGAATCCAAGATGGATTGGAAGAGTTCAAGATTTTTATATAAAAACTAAGTTATGTATTTTTTTCCCAGCAGCACAGTGAAAAACGTGGTAAGTGGCATTATACCATTTCTCTCTCCACAGAAAATGTATACATACATGATCATATATACCGACCAACAGCTTCAAAAAAGGAAGCACGTGTCCCCACGGAAAAATTTTCGTGCATCGGTGCAATGTGCTTACAGATAAAAAGAAGAAAAAAAGACATGAGGGAAAGAGAGAAAGAGAAGAATAACATGAGATGAAGTTGCGTTAAAAGGATAAAGAAGAAATGAAGTGTTCATTCTTCTTCCACCATCTACTGCTCCGAGCATACCACCATGACTCCTGCTGTTACTGTTAATATCTCTGCTTCTCCTTCTCCGGCTACACCACTGGAATGAATGAATGTCCCATGCAAGACATGACTCACTTCTGGAGAAGAAAAAAAGAAAAAGAGGAAAAGGAAAACCCAGCAATTCCGTTCTTATGCTGTTGAGTAGAGCATCATCCCTTATTTGTACTTGACTCTAGCCGTCGTCCTCCAGCAGTGCAAGCAGAACAGTGACAATCACCTATTTTAGCAGTTTTTCTTGAGAAAACGAGTTTTTTCCTTTTCTTTTTTTATCGCAAGATCGTAACCAATGCCCAAAGTTGTATGTATATTTACAATAGGAGTACCAGTAATAATAATAATGATAGTCGCTATTACTTCTACAAGTCGGCGGGTCGGTCGTTTTGTGATTCCTTCTGAGCTATTTACTCCTGGCCCACTTGGGAGAGAGAGAGGTAATAATACAAGTTGAATGAAGAGCCTCTTACACCAACACACTCCTCAAATAAACATAGTTTCCTGTAATATTCTTGCTATACATACTCCTCCTATCAGACAGAAAGAAAAAAGTTTTATTTTACTACTATTTTCCCGGTCCGCGTTCTCTGCTCTTACTTGGGTTCCCTATTTATATATTAGAGTTATATACCTGTACGATTTTTATGAGCTGCGTTATCAAGATAAAAAATATTATTACACTTAAAAGCTACCGGGGAAAAAAGTAAAATAAAGTAGTAGCGTTCATTATTAATTTCCTGTGCTTGAACAACCTATTAGATTTGTATGTCGAAGAGGAGAGGAGAAATAAAGTTGGTTTGTGCAGATGGCAAAAAAAACCGTTGATGTATGAATTTTTACGGATAAAAATAAAACCAGAGGAGAAGTAGTAGTAGGATCAGAGTATTTTTTTATAAATATTCAATCGCTTCTGCTTCGGCTACCTTTTTTGTCTTGGGTGGAAATTGGAAAAAATACTAAATATTGAACAAGCGAAGCGTGAATAGTAAGAAGAAAGAACAAAACGACGGGAAACCCTTTAAGCTCTCCGAAGCTGCTAGAGCTCATTGTCAAAAAATCTCAGTTTCATGCATATTTTATTAGATTTCAGGTGAAACCAATATTGGATTTCAAATGAAAGAGAGACAGTTTACTAGTAGATGGGAATGTTTTACAATAACTCCAACTGAGAGAAGCTAGATAAACGGAGTCACGTAAGTACAAAAATATGTTTGTACATTGTTCTGGACAATGAGAGAAACAAATACAAAATCAGTCGTGTATAAAATTATGTACTACAACCACACGTGGCTGCGCTTATTACAAAAATAAACATAATTTTCTTTGAAGGAAACAAAAAAATCTTCAAATAAGGCATTTTTTCTCTCACGGTATTCACCTTATTGTCTATGTAAATTGTGTTTGTACAAAATTGGAATTTTATAAAAGAAAATTTCCTTGAAAAACGAATAAAATACCTGTATGTATTTCAGCGACAGCAGGAATGACAGTGATAAAGCAAGCAGACACACGGCGGCACAAGGATGAAATTATGTAATGAGACCTGACATTTATATAAAATAGTATTGATTATTTTTTTCTATCTCTGGCTAAAAAAATGTGTAACCATATCGCTGGGAGATTTAGTTCACACCTCTGTCATTACAACTGTCTTATGAAATCCCTCTAGCTTAATTTATTAACTTAAATCCTTGATGAATATCTAAAGATTATACACGCTTATTCCCTGTGTCTTTTATCTTTTCAGTTTGCCTGTCTGCCTCTCTCTGCTCCCCTCTCTGGACTCTTCCACTGTCTGCGTACGTAACAAAAATATGTGGATGATCCACTATATTTGTGTCCTGTCTGCTGCCATGAATGGTCTAGTCTCTCGAAACCGTACATAAATTACTACCACAAAGGAGGCCATTGTTAGGCAACTCTTGTAAAATAATCTTCGACTAGTAGTTCCCCGTCTTTTATCCTCTTTGTTATAAATTAATTCAAAGGAGGACAACGATAAACCGCAACTACTACACCACTTCATACAGCGCGGCATCACGTCCACCAATGCTGTTCCCAACGAGACCTTTCCCTTTTCCAGCATTTCCGATATTCCAGAAAGATCCAGTTTGAGTGTGTGGCATTCAATGAAACTAGCTGTCAAAATATATTCATTCATTTTTCATACGGAAAGCAGGAGTTGTGTAGCCGATACGGATAAAATCAAACAGCAAAAAACCCCCGAGATACACACGAGCAGCCTAACATCCGAGTAAAAGCGTGTAAGAACACGGAGAAAAAAATAAGCATAAAAGGTTTTAACAAAAGACGCCGCTGACAGTAGACACTGAAGACTCACGCTCTTTGTGTCATGGTGCTGATTGAGTATGCATGCAAGGATAGCAAGACTGAATGTCTTGGATGCATTATTATACAATACTAAACTGGATGACCAAGCGATCCCAGATCTGACAGGAAGATCTCACAAGAGAAAATTAGACAGTGAAAGAGAGATGGAATGTATTTATGTACGTACACGGTTTGGCTATAAACTTTTTTCAGTTGGGCTTGTATGTTGGCCAGCAACAGCAAACGACATTCATTCATGGTCCTATTCTTCTATTAGATAATTTGGAACAGAGTAGCCATTCATGAAGCGAAAATGTATTTCATTGTTGTTGTCGCCAACTGGGAAAGACATCCAGTTATACGGTATCCTTTTATACGTCAGAGGCCACTCCTGATTTTTTTAGTACACTGCGATCTATCTCCGTAGAGTTAGGTAAGTAGTTGCCACCTTTTCAGAATCACCAGATGAAAAGCAGATTTGATCGAATAAGTAGAGTTGGTCGCGAGAGATGAGAGAGAGAGAGAGACGGCTGCTGTATAGGAAATGGTACAAGTACTTAGCTAAGTATTAGACATTGCAGGATGAAGTAACTTATGGCAAATGGATTCGCCTGTTCGCCGGAACAAACAAAGGAGGAAAAGGGAAATGCCGACAAAAGACTCGCGACTCAACTGTGTGAGAAGATGATGATACTGATGATGGTGAGGGGAAAAGTAAGCCATTTAGAAAAACAACGAGGTTGTAGAAACTAGAGAGGAGTAAAACCAGTAGCGGTGATCGTCTCCCAAACAGCAGCATCGGTAAATTTGTACATTAATAGGTTGTCGGTCTCACCGTTTTTCGACTCTGGGTATAATACGTATGTATACTTTTTTTGCGTGCACGGAAGCTTGAAAATGGCCTCATGAAATGGTTGAATGAATTTGTACGAAAAAAGAAGTAACACTATAATACCTATGCTCTCGCTTTTCTCATTCCTTTCATTCCTGTTGTATTTATGTGCGAGAGAGGTTCGTGTAATTGTGTGAAAGTAATCGAATGTTGTTCTTTTTTAGCATCTGATGTTTGCTCGTGAAAACTAAAAGGGATCGGATACACAGTAGATGCCCGTCTCATTCATCCAAAAATTTTGTGCAAAACTTGGCTGTTAGGTTGTTCAGCTCGGCACTTCAGGTTGGCTTATATAATATACTGATGTATGTAGATTCTAACGGTGGAAAACGCACAGCCGTCCAATAGCTAATAAATAAATGTTATGCATGCATAGAAAAACAAAAGGTAAAAACGTAAGAACAAAGTAGCCAATATATATCCTTCGTGTACAATGAATGTTGAACTGTTAAACATGTTATATGCATAGTGCTTTTAATTTATGAACTTGTGTAAAGGAAAAACACACACTGATGTACAAAGGTAGTACATTAATACTTTAAGGTGTGTTATCAATTATTACGTAGTTTTCATCACGTCATTATTTGCATAATTCATATTAATTGATATTTCCTAGCATACCACAGTGTCGTTGACAGGTGCAAAGTTTCCCGTGCCTTGTATAGTTCCAACAACCACAATGTATTGCAAATTTTAGCCATCGGTGCAATCAGCTATTTACTTAAATCACCATAAATGTGTAATGGAATTGATATTCTTAGAAAAAGGATGACATCCAGGATATACGTTTTATGTAATCCTTTCATCAGTTAACCACATTTTGTGGGAAATTTATATTAAATCAAATACATCCAACACTAAACATTGGATTTGAACAATTTTCGCCAACGCAAATTCAAAGGAGATCAATTAAGGCCAACAAATTCAATATTTATTTTAGCAGCAACATTTATTTGGTTGAGTCTCACGTCTTGGATCCTAAACGAACGTGAGACTTCAAAACGGAAAATAGGTTTCATGTATGTATGTAGAATGCATTTAGCCCCTCCAAACTCATCAAGGATCCTACACTATTTTACAAAATCAACATTCTTGTCGGCTTTACGTTTCCCTCTCGTTGTTTGTCGGCTGACAAGTTTTGGTATAATAACTACCAGTTCCCACTTTACCGTTTTCATGCTAATGTGCAAAAAAATGTGTGCTCATAACGAGAAAATTCAAGAAAAACACTAGAGGTAGCTACTTAAGATGGATACACAAGGGAAGGGCCACAGACAGAAAAGAGAAGAGCTGGACAATCTTAAATGAATTATGCCCTCCTTCCTTAATCGACAGAAGGTATGAAAAAAGAGGTAAAGAGAAAAAAAACGAGGAAGAAATGTATGGCTCATCACACATTGCCTTTTGGCTTGCTATCTAGTCTAGTAGCTTGCTAAAAAGTGAAGGAGGAACAGTTAGAGAAAATGAAAAATGGATTGAGAATACGAGTCAGTATGGTTAGTACAGATAATAGAGAAAAGGCTGGTGAGTATTATATACATATATAGGTAGTTGTAAATAATGTGTAGTGCGTTGCACCGCATTTTCGGTGGCTGACACACAGGCCGGTAAGGTTGATGTTGACAGAGAGACAAGACAATAGATATACAGTAAACTTTTTTTTTGGCTGGTTTCCTAATGACGTCTAAATTGCATGTGAAATGAAATTGAGCGTGAGGTCGGTCCAATATGTACAGTTAGGTAGCTGTCTGTAGAGAGGTTTAACTACCAACAAACAAATACAAACACTAGCTCACACACACACATACACAGTCGCAATTTCTGGGGGACGACAGGACTTGAGCATATTATATTAAACCAAAAAGCTCTTAAGCTTATCTCCTCTTTCTTTTGGAAAAGGTAACAACCACCACTACTATTATTATTATCATGACGGGTATACAGAGGAATACCTTTTTTTGTAAAGAACCACATGTATGGAATAATATAAGCTTATACGACAAGGAGACATCATCATCGTCATGGCGCTACTACTACATGCCATACAACTAAAAAGGAGCCATTCTTCTCCCAAAGTCAAACGAATATTAAATAAGTTAGGAGAATGGGAAAGAAAGTGTACAGCTCAACGAAGCGTATTATTATGAGTGTGTAGAAGAGAAAATGTGCTCTACTGTGTGTTATATGTACTTGGCTTGAGGACGAAAATGAAACTAGCAAGAAGAAGAAGAAGAAGAAGGCAGGAAGGGAAGTCAAGTGTTCTCTCTTCTAGCTTTCTCATCAATTGTACTTGTTTGGGTTGATTGCTTTCCTCTTCTGGAACTCATCAACCTGAAACGCACAGCTGAAGAGATACACTGTAACACGGTGACAACACGCTTATATACAATTATAGTATGTATGTATATATAAGGTGGTGTGTATAATATTTTATGCTAAACGGTAAGGTTCTACTCACGACCCCGCAATCAACACAAACAATAATGCTATTATTTCTGAGCGATACGGGAAAGAGCATGCATATGCACACACCACACATATATTTGCATTGTTTATGTGATTATTTTCTGGTGGTGCTGTGTAGGTTTCTGGGGACAGGTTTTGGTATCCTTCTTCCTCTTCTGCTTTCACAAAACTTGATACGACGAACAGACCTTTGCCTGATTTTGAGTGACTTTCTAAAGAACATGCTTCTGGAAATGATGATTATTAATGATTAGTGCGTGTTGGGAAAGGATTGCACCTTTCTCTCTGTAGACTAGCAGGGTATGCTCACATTATGCAACCAAATAATAGCGGTAAGGAAGAAACTGACACACAATAATATTGCGGTCTTTAGTTTCATCAGCCATCAGAATAAAACCGTCACCGTAAACACGAATACATAATATGGAAATATGTTAACAGAATAAAAGTGAATTCTACAGTATTTGGGTGAAAGTTTTGTTGAAATTGAAAACCAGGCTGCATGACTAATGCACAAATGCATGCATATATGTCTAGTCAACCTATGAAATAAAATGGTATGCTATGGATAGATACAAACAAAATTGAAAGGAATAAATTAAATGTTTATTAAGATGGGTTTATGTTTTGACTAAATATTTTGTATGAACAAAACAAAAATGTGTTTAAAATTAAGTATCTCTAATCAAATATTGATTGTTTATGTGCATTTTCTGTACTCTTATTTTGGCAAAGCCAACCTAACTGGTAATAAAAGGTGAACTCATTCACTTTCATTATTCTTAAAACAGCTTATGTCCCTCTTCGAATTTCCTTTTAATTGAAATGTCAGTCAACCCGGCACTGTCATCATCATCACATCGCAAAACAACAAGCAGTTATTACAGGGCACATTACCTACACACACATATTTTCTCTATCTATACAAATGAATAAAACATGTGGGAGGCTTGATTGCCCTGGTAAACAGTGCAATAAGCAGCGTGTGGGACAGTGAATACCGTGCAAATAAATTCGTAGCAAAACACAAGGTGGCAATTACCATTATTCCCGTATCCTACAGTGTACACTTTATTATGAGCCATTATTCAAGTAGTATTTTCTGGAAAAATAAAATTTGTGTACCTACTTCCCACGCAACGCACTGCCTGGATCCAATGTTCAATAACCATGACGATATATTATTTTATATAGTTGATTAAACGTAGAAAAAAATTAGTTCAAAACTTTCATTTCTTGATTAAATGTACAGAGATAATGCCCTGAGGTATGGGTGCGGGGGTTTATATACCCAACTAACTAAATAACAATTTCTTAGAATTTTTCAGCTTTTTTCCAGCAATCACACATGCGTTGGTTGGCTTATCCAAAATCCTAATTTCAAGTTTCATCATAAAGCACATTGGATATCATTCTCACGGCATCCCCGTGTCAATATAACAAGTTAAGTGTAAAAAGATAATATCAGCTTTATACTGACAGCATTATAAACAGATTATTTGTAAGTTGATTCAATAGTTCCTCCTTTCAAGCTTTCCGTTCTATTTCCTTTTTTTCTCAGGAAAAGTGTGATTCCAAGCAAAAATCATTTTCCAAGTAGAGTTTTTCAGAGCATTGGAGATTATTCGACGAAAGCCACAAAAAAAATTTGGTGGGCTCCTTCGAATCAAAAGGAATGAGAGAAATGCATACTCAGCAAAAACCGGGTATTAGACCAGCATTCCAGTTTTTTTTCTGCAAGTCTCAAAGGAAAAGTTAAATATAATTTTCTGTATAATATCTTTCCAATTTTCTCTGAATGTACGTATACATTTAATGTCTGCAGAGCATAGTGAAAATAGAATGGTTTTGCTCAGTCAGTAGAAATCCACTTTTATTTGCTTTAATCTTTAAATCTGAAGTAGACGTATCGTACAAAATTGATATTGGCTTGTTGATACTGTAATAATATTACTATTAAGTAAACAGTAGCACATATAATACTATGGCATAAGTGAATTGGAGTAATCAAAAACTGAAAATAAATACAAGTACCTACTACCTAGTTTATCCGTAGGCATAGTAGATAGAGCGAAACTAATTTGCCAGTCCTATAATTTTCAAGATTTCTGGGTATTTTCCGAAAATAAAATTGTTTCATAACTATAAATACTGGGAAAAGTTACTTATACTCTTTTCAGATCAGTCAACCTTATAGTCTTGAGGCTATTTGTATTTGTTTCAATATTCCATCAAAAATTATTACATAACATGGCATTTATTTATTGGGCAGGTTAGGGTGAAAGTGAAAGTCATAAAAGGGTAAGTGCTTTATATGCATAATAATATTATATAATCTCTTTTTTTATACTGCCATCCATAACTCTGGTTTTTTTATTTATTGCCAATATTTTGCGTCAAAAAGCAGCACTTATTATTAACTTTTCTGTTCTTTTAACAATTCCAACTACCTGTTCCTCTTTTTTCGACTGAACAATTCGTTAGAAAAGCCAACATGACGATGTTCCGACAGCTCAGCAGGAAAACAGCCTGCTGCCAAGTTTACAGTGAATTTATGGCAGAAACTGAATACAATCTTGTCAGCCATATAGTTTGACAAATGGCAACATGAAATTGTACCTGTTTCCTTTATAGCGGAGAAATAATATATCACAAGGAGAATGAATACCAAAAAAGTATTAACGAGCAAATGAAAATCTGTTGCTGAATATAAAAGCTACAATAATCATAAAGAAAACATGAATGGATTTATTTTTACTTTGCGCGCACAGGTTGTTTATGATTGTAAGTATGATCATTATCCACACGTTTATTGTCAAACCATTCTTATGGTCTATTGTGGAGAACTCTATAAATCCAATATATTTCCAGAAAAGAAGGTGTCCATGATGGCATTTTATAGCCGTGACGTTGCAGGACAGGTACATAGTAAACAGAAATAATGATACGTATTTATTATAGGAGCAGCCGCCGTACAATACATTTTGTGTTTAATTTTTCCTTTTTTGATCTCGACACTAACAAGGCCTTTTGTTATCACGGAAAACGATTACTCGTGAATGGAATGGAATCCTGGACTATGGAGAATAAGTGTCACAGTAAAAGATTTTGATTTCCCACGTGCCATGCCACACCACCGCAAAAACATTAATAAAAGCTCACACAAAACAAAGTCATGGCAAAGCCATTTCGTTCCAGAGCAGCAAGCAGCAGAGAGAGATACACCAGCAATTATTGCAATCCATTCCTGGGAAAAGTGATTTTCTAGAATACCAGGGCATTAAAGGGGATCAAGGGCTTTCGAAATTATGCTTATTTCTCTTTTTTTTCTTCTACCAAAAATAATCAATGTGAATTTTTGCTATATTGCAAAAAATCTACATAAGCGAATAGCGTAAATACATTTTTATTGAAATCAAACGACCACAAATAACAGACCATTTGTTGGTAGCAAAGTGATTATTTATGCTAATAGAGCCATTACAAGGAAAAATAGTAATAATTAGCTACTCTCCTCCTTTTGGCTTTTCTATTCAACCTGAATATTAATGATCATTAAACCATAATGCCCTCACAAAGATAGATCCTCCCTTTCAATCTCCACCACACACCATCATCAATGCGGCTTCTTCCGTTCGTGTGTGGTTTCCTCCAAAAAAAAATTAAGGTCGGCAGCAGCACCATAACATTTAAATGCACGCCATTTACTCCTTTCACTCACCAGTCAATACATTACTGGTCGAAAAGCTCAACCAGTCCAGACATTTTCCACGTCCACCTTGATTTATCTACTTATTCATGTTTAATGTACCCTTTGGAAGAAAATGGGCAAATGGGAAACTTCATTCCTCTTCTCTGATAAATCTTGCAGAAGGGAACACACACAAAAAATATAGGCTTGTAAATGAAGAACCGGAACAACCACCAGACAGCAGACACACAACCTCAACAACTGACGGTGAGAATTGGAAGGAGAAGAAATCTTACGGAAAAAGCACACTAGGGACTTCAACTCAACTTCTCACTCTCTCCATCTCTCTCTTTCACTTGAGTTATCTTTTGCACGGGACTATGCTCCTTACAACTACACGGTTTTTTTTATTCCCTGTTCTCAAGGAATTAGGAGAAATGCATTTTCTTTGAGATAGTCATTCCGCGCCCTCCTCCAGCAAAATGCTTAGATTGTTTCGTCGTTTCCTTTGCCATGGTGAAAAGATTGCTCACAGCACAGAGATACCATCACCATCCATGAGCCTTTTCGTTATCATCAAAGAAGCAGCAAAGATCCATCTACAAAAAATCTTTGTAATATTATGCGGGGCACTCTGGGATTTATCCAAAAGTCAACAAACAACCCATTATATATTTTTAGAAAAATTTATAAAAAAGCCATCTTTCCACTTTATTCAACTTTTTTTGTTGCTTTTTTTCTGACAAGGAAAAAGGATCATGTTTTCTAGTTTAATGACGGTATCATCACCATGATCAAATGGGCAACTGCAAAATTTACACTTTGTAGCTTGTATGCACACACATACAAACATTATTATTATTATGGTTTCGTATATAATATTTAGGAAAACCGCCATTTTAAAAGAAAATGAATGCATACAGGAATAAAAATGTTTCCAGAGAAAATGGCTTCCAACATCACTCTCTACTCTACTTACATATATTATTACCAGAGCAATCTTAAAGAAGGAACGATGAACGAATAGAAAAAAAATAGAAAGAGAGGAAGAGTGAAATAATAAATCTTTCAAGTGCTTTTAAGTCTTACGCCACACACACACAACTACCTAAACTTGAACCAGAAAAAAAGGAATCAAGCAGAATGGAATAAGAAATGACTGCACGAAAAAAAAAATCTGCCGAGAAGAAGTGTGTGTGTGTGAGCGAGTTTCACTTTGATGAAGGGAAGATCTACGTTTACAGTTTTATCTGCTGTACAGTATTTCATTTCAAAATCTTTTACCAGACAAACACCAACAGCATATCATCAGTAAGTACAACCATCATGCAACTCATTAATATCAAATGAGAGTTGTTGGAGTAGTTGCCTAAAAAAAGGAAAACGCGTTTAAGGAACTTGCTTTGTATCTCTTTCCGTGTGCTCCTTTTTTTCTATATTATTATTATGGTTTGCATTGCACACAGGTTGAAAATTTTTTTTCTCTCTGATCTTGATGCTCATTAGTCGAGTCAGGTAGCATGGAGAAGTAGGAATGTGGATGTGGTTTATGGATATGTGATGTAGCAATGTCATGGCTTGGTTGGCAGAGTGTGAGCTCCAATCTCGTTACCCTATATATCCTGTTGTTTATTTCCATTTGAAAAAAAAAATTCCTTCTCTTTATCAAGTTTGGGACTGCTGTTCAAATGAACTTTGTTGCAAAAAGTAGTTAAAGAAGAGAAGAAGAAGAAACATAAAAAAACACAGCCAGCAAATCTGATCTGCACATCAACTTTCCCCGTTAAAAATGCTGATGCCATGACGATCATCAGAGCGTAGGGCCGTGTAGTCGCGCTGACTTTTTGTGCATTAAAATGCTGTACAGCGTGTGTGTTTGTGCAATATAAATTCAATAGGTTACTGGAACACACACAAAGTTGTAAACTAGTTTTTTTCTTGGTAAATACATAGCAGAAAAAAATTCAGAGATAATTCCCCAAATAGGGTAGATGTATTATACATTTTATTTTTTAGAGTGCAAATATATAGGACATTAATGAAATGGATCATTGGTTGTAAGTTGTGAAAAGCGCAAGGAAAATGAGACTAAAGAGAACTGCAATGATAAATGACTTTTCGGATGTCTGGGTTAAGCATGTTGAGCGTAAACTAGGCACACACACATGCATGTAAAATCATTGTACTTAAAAGGTAAGAATAGCCCAGTAGCTTTTTATTCACTTCAAACATGTCAGATCTTCTCCGTAGATAATGACAAGGAGGATAATTTTTTCAGAGGAAAGTTGTCTAGAAACGTCATTCAAAGTGGAAAGGGCAGGGGCGATGGCCCCGCAAGATGAAACGCAAGAGAGAAGAAAAAAGCTTTTATTTTGTATAAGGTGTCAGATTATACATTCTATATAAGTTAATATAGCTTATATTTAAAAAATAAAATCATTTCCATGGTGCAAGTTGGTGAGCAAAGTGAGGTCGAAAAAAAAATTGAAGTAAAATCAATTTTCTTAAATCAATATCAATACACACATCATTCCAGCCACATCCCACACAGAACAGAGAAAAGTGTACACACAAAAGCTCTTGTTTTTTTGGGTCAGACCATGTTACATTTTTTCTCTCCAGAATTACAACAGTTATATATCGTGTGATAGAACAAGTGCTCACACTTCATACCATAATTTAATTTAACATGCGGTTTGCATGTGTCCTGGCGATCATAATAGGCCACACAGAGAACAAAGGCGGAATGGGTTACCCGATAGTTTTCGGAGGCATCAAACCTTTTCTCTCTATCTTTCATGTTCATTCACACTAAACGTATCAACACCACACCACCGTCCTGAAAACATCATTTTTTCCCACAACAAACAACTTACCTATTAACTTGAACGTATTGACACAATTGATGCTGTCAAAAACGGAGGAAAACTTTTTTTCGGTACAAAAAAAGAGTTTTAGCAGCATAGTAAATGCAAACAATGCTACTGAAAGTAAAAAAAAAATACTTAAGTAATTCCCATGAAGGATCTATCTAAAAGCACAATAATACAAATACCCCAACTTAGCCATTTATTTACTGTTGGATTCTGAATTCAATGTACCTTTTAATGGATGTAAACTTTAGTTAATATTACGCTATTATAAATGTTGTACTGAGAACAGAATATCCCAAGGTTATTTATTTGTGTAGCTTTGCGCGAAATCACACATTGCAAAAAAACCGCAGACAAATCGTGAAAACAAATTTGTACTATTTTTGTAAAGCTCCTTCCCTCTCTCTCTCTCTGTTTCGCTATGTAATAATAAGAAAAAAAAATGGTTGTTGCTTTTGTAGATAAAACCGAGAGGATTATGGTCTCCCATATAAAAACATATAGGTGGGTCATAAAAGATTAAAACTTTGGTTCATCTGACTAGGAAGATTAAATGGAAATCTCCAAAATGATAAACATTCTCATACGAGGTAATAATCTCTCTCCTCTCTAGTCTAGCACAATTTCACCAACATTTACCAAAAAATAATATTATTTCAACTTCCTTCACGTATATAATCCTTTGGTTTTGGCGTAATAGCTATGTTCAACTTTACAAATAAAAAATATTCTACTTTCTTCAGTTTTTTTTAAAAAAAGTAGAGCAACAAAAAACAACAAGAACAGCCCTTTTCAAACTTTGCTCAGTGAAGCTTTCACTTCCCTGTGTCCTCATTTTCAGTTCCCTTATGTAAATAATACTACTTTCATCTTAGAATCTAATTCTATTCATTAGTCGGTAGGAAAAAAAATGCCCAATTTACGGGGAACTATTAACCCGACTAACGTTCAAGATGAGAGAATATATGTTGTGCTGTCCATAAATAAATTGGTTTAAATCTAATCTTCCTTTCGTGGTGGCTGTATGCAACCACATTCATTCAACTCGTATGAAATATGTATACAATCCTATTTATAGGAAACCATTTTCTTGTATTCATTATCACCACTGACAGTGCATTGCACTATTTTTGGAGAAAAAAAATTCGCAAATGGCTCTCAAGTCTAAAAACACTGAGAACGAGTGGGAAAACCTTGGTTAGGGAATGAGTTGTAGAAAATGCATAAAAAACTATTGGTTTACATGCATTTCCATTCAAGGCTCTCTCATAATGCATCATGATATACCTAACAATTATACTCCGCTCAACAGCAGCAGCAGCCAAAGTTGGAAAGAAAAAAATACCTGTCAGATGAGTAAAAAGGGGAAAGAGGGATCCAAACAAAATATTCAGTAATATTCATGTAAACGTTTGACTGGATGAAGAAAAGAAAGCTCTTATAAATAATATTCTCTTGCATAAGGGCTTCCAATGCATCATGCCAGTAATTGCTTGCGTCAGAGATAGAAAAAAAGTGTGCAAAATTTTTATACAAGCGAAAAATAATAATAATATCCTTTAATAAAAGTGTTGCTTTAAACAAACAAAAAACTTTGAGAGAGTCTGTTATAGCGTCTTCACTCGAGAAAAAAACGGCAACCAATTTTTTGTGTCTGCTCCCATATATTTTTCTGTACAACGGTTCACAAGTTTTGATGATGCTCACCAACATCATCATGGGATCTGTCGATTTATGTCAATTTCAGGAGAAAAAGCACTATCATGAGAATGTCATTCTCCCTCTCGCGGTATGAAAATGAAAATTTTGACAGACATGTCAACATTATGCTATCAAAAATGCCTGACATTATTTTAACAATGGATTCTTCAAACATAGCATCCTTCATCGATGCATGCACCAGACGAGGAGCCTGTTTCTGAAGATTATGATTTGCCCTAGATCGCAACGCAATACACAGAAAACACTGCAAACGACGCCACATAAAATTGTCAAAGTGCTCAACTCAAGACATTATTACTTCTTTGAGGTATCATCTGTGTGTATATTTTTCCGGCAGGAGTGCTTCAAGAAACCAGAATTGTTTTTTATTCTTTCCATAAATATCTATTTGATGTCTTTGGCAGAAGCACAATCATATTTGCATAATTATGTCTTCAGATACACCTGATATTGTCTTCATATAAAAAATTCGTCGAGATTAAAAATTGATCATAATATATCATCTGAATGGAAGAACAATAGGAGCAAAGATTCAATAATAATATTCAGTATGTGGTATACTTACAAAATGCGTACAAAATACCAGTTTTTATGTAACTTCTAGCATCACTAATATAGTACGACACTCAAATCGAAATAGACAGACCTTAAAATCCAAAAAGAAAGACTGAACTCAAACTCGTTTTTTCTCTACATCTCCATATAATACGTCTAGTCTAGTATTAAAACCAGGACGGATAAAATAAACTGTCAAACTCTGGCTGCATGTTTGCATTGCATGAATTTTATATAGACAGCAAGAGATCATCTCATCTCTCTGGTAATTTTTAACTTTCTCCGTGTGGTAAAATGCATATAAGTATTTTGTAAGCTTGCTCGTCTCTCTCGGTGGGTTTTGTGAACAAAGATGTTGCATTCTTGAAAATGCTCTACTACTTATATTATTAAAAGGAATATATTCCTGTGCGCGCACACACACACGTGCTATTTGTAGATTTTGTGCTCTGCTTTCACCATCTGAAACGACCAACTTTCACAAAGCCTACGCATTCCTTTCTCTTTAGCGGATGAGAAGAATGCCGCCGCAAATTGAAAGAAACACGCAAGTCAGCTGTCACAAATGATGGAAAATGTATGTTCCTTTTACATAACTATGTTTGATGAAATTATATTTTTAACTATAATATTATTTATATATATACATACATTACATATATAGTATAGTTCAGTTATTCCCCCATTTTCTACTTTGACATTGTTTTGTCATTTTCCTTCTATCCATCTCTCCTTCCACACACTTTTACTTTCTCTGAAGTATGCCAACCTAATTTAAATATCTATATATTTACATACGTGAAAGTTTACGAGGTACAGCAAAGTGTTCACCACTTTTTTTTTCGTCGGATGCTGCTCATTTTACATACATATTATAATATTCTACTTTTTGAATGATTTTTTTTGAAAACTTTATAGTCACATGCTTTGCGTTGGCTTCCCAGAAACGAGAAACATTTGAAATATGTAACATTATTGAGATGGGAAAGTTTGAGTTTGAATAAGTACATAATTTTTTTAGAGTTGGAATCAATATTCTGAATCATTTCTGTGCATTGTTGTGACAGCAAAAAACATAATTCAGAAACTGTTCCTGAAGAAGAAATGAGTTTCATTTTTATGAGAGAGCATAGGGCTACACTATTTACATAACTACAGGACAAAACTAGGCCGACGACCAATATTTTAAATTGATGTGTTTTGTTTCTCCAGAGTCAAAAGTGAGGTCATCATTAGGATTGGAATGATGGCTGCTCAGAGTAATAACGTTGCACCTATTTTACATTTCACATGAATACATATTTGTCCTGCTCGCCATATGCCAAACATTTTTATGAAGCTGAAACCCATAATATTGGATTTACACAGTTTGTCTGTCCGTCCGCAATACGCCAGACATCTCGTTGAAACTTTTACACTCAAATTTTTTCAACTTTGTCAGCTACGTCCAGAAAAGCTGTTTCTAGGCCTGGTTTTTAATTTGTTTTACAAGTTATATTTTCACTTCCCCACACCAGTGCCTCTCCTGTCACATTTCTCATTGCTTTCCATTCTGAATTATGCAACAACACACTCGGTTTTCCTTGCATGAGTGCATGCATACATTATTTTTTATACATTTATTTTATTTCCTTCCTTTTTCCTTCTCGACCTCTGCCTGCTTCAAACAAAATGTTACCGTGACACTTGAAAAAGAAGAAACGTCAAAGGCGTGTGAATCATTTATTAGTGAATCGTAAAGTTTTTACTTTTCCATATGCTTGTTTATGACACATAAAATACATTCCTGTCGTTATCGTTAACTCATCTTAATTTATTTTCAATATTTTATGCCGTAAGTTATGTTTGCATAACAACAGAGAGAAAGAAGGAGGCGATCCATAGAAAAACGGGTATTGATTAAAATGGTGTGAGAAATATGGCCCGTTTCATGGCGACATGGTACATCATACACCCAAGCAACTTTTGATTTCAAGCAGCCTTGTACTTTATTACATTATCAACTCATTAATTATAATTCAGATGAGAGAATCTCTGCAAGTTTTAGTTTAGTTTTCAGAGCATATTTCTAAAATCATTAATAGGAAGAAAGCATACTCTATTTTCAAAAGGGTAGCACTAAAGCACTGTTCAACTTTCTTCTTCATTATTATTATTATTATTAAAGTAACAACTAATCACTTTTCACTTTGTCCTCCTCCGCGTCTCTCTTTTTTTTTGTTAAAATTCGCAAGTGCCAGTGTGCGCCTACACTACTTGAGTGAATCTTGATCGAGTCTTGTCTCCCGCCTCATTTATCGCTGTTCAATATTAACTCAATCATGTTAAAACTTACATAATAATTTTCCTGCTCATTATCCAAAAAAACTGAACAAAAGGTTAACAGAGAAGATTTCAAGTGACTTGACATAGTAATAATAATAATAAAATGGAGGAAGGAAATAGTTAGGCATTTTTTAGGTACAGCTCCCATCCCAGCTCTCATACAATCCATTAAAGTCGACCTTCGGTTCAAATCGAATCCTTATTGTTATTCCACAGAGAGCCAAAGCTCTTTTTTTTTCTCCCACACGACAAGAGATTTTCTATCCAAAAAATAAGTGTGCAAAGCATCATCATGTTTAAAAATGTATTTTACATTCTGAGAGTGTTTCCATTGTCCATTTTTTCCATAAACCTTCTGTTTTGACTTGGCCAAAAGTAGTGCTTTTGGTGAGTATTTTATTATTATATGAGCTATGAATAGAGATAGACACCAAGTTACACCGCCGCCATCAAAAGTCAACAACACTATACTACACACGGACGGGCGACTCCATTTTTCCCTGGGGATATATTACCCCTGCCATAAACTGGCACTTCTAGCTGTCCTTTTGGAATATCATCAAGCACGCCGTCTCTTTTTGATGATATTACGCTACTAAAACGGGTTGTTCCCTTTGACAAAAATAACGCGTGATGTTTTGCTTGTTGCTTTTACCAGATATACACTCTATGCCCACGATAATTTATTTCATTTTCTCCACCAAAAGCACAAAACCGACCCTCTCTCTGTCTCAAAGGTGCAGTTTCGTGACCCCTTTGTTTCCCCATATTTAATTTGCAAAATGATCATTTTGACTACTTTCATCATAGCAACATTTGATATCATTATTATTACCGTTTCTGCTATCTGCCACACCAAAAGACCACCACACTAACTGGGTTTGGCAATGTATTCCAAAAGTAATAATGTGTAGCATTAAATAACACCCGTTAAAATTGCAATTTTCCACATGCAAATGGCTTGTGAAAATATATTTTACTGCTTTATTCTTCTTTTTATTGTTGTTTCACATCTTTCCCCAGAAACTGCAATAATTTCGAGGAATGCACATTTACACGCTTGAGCTGTTGTACTGCTGTTGTGAGTCTACCCGCAACATTAATTTTTTTTTCAGTAAACAACCGAAACAAGAAAACGTTTGCAAAAAAAATTTACAAAACTTTATCAAGTTTTTTGCTAGTTTAAAGTTAGACATCGACATGCATGCATGCATAACACGTTTTTTTTCAGTCGTTTCTCTTTCTCTCACCATTTTCCGCGGTTCACCGAAAAAGAAAACTAAAGGTTCCAATTTTGCATAACGCAATGGCCTGATAACGAGATGGGACAGCCCTCTCTATCTAGTACTACTTTCTTTATGTTTACTCCCAAGTCATCATGACACGGAACGGCTTCACTCACACACGACGACATTCTACCAAAACGCCATAGCAGCAGCATCACACGACACGACACACCAGAGATGGTATAAGTGCCACTTGCGAAAATATACGTGGGAATCGTTAAATGTACATTGTACAGGGATAGCAGGCGGAGTAGTAGTACCACTTGAAAAAAAAGAAGAAAGTCGTCCGTCGTTTCGGTCTTGTAACAACATGTGTGTGTCTATATGTATGTGGTGCTTTACGCTTACTTTTACTCTTCTCAAGATGTTTCTCATATATTATTATTACTTTTATTATACGCTCCATATTATGTGCCATTATAGTCGATTTCATGTTAAGTGTGGTTTAAGGGCACTAGTCTTAAATGCTTCCGCTGATGTGCTACTAAAAAAGAAAATGCACATAAGTATATATGAGCACCAACCATAGCCATTGCCACCGTCATCATTATCATCATCGTCGTCATCATTCCTTCTCGGCTGCTGCTGCTGCTGGAGTGTTGTATAAGTGCCACTTTGAGACTGCCACATCTCCACACACTTGCACAGCACAGAAAACTACACCCATAGTTTACATACATGTTAACCATATATACTTACTTAGCCTCTCTTACAATTTTGCCAACACTGATTCGGTTAATAAAATGTTAGTTCACCATAAAATCTACCTATTATATGGATATAGCAAAAACACAGTTGGTAGACAAGTCCTGGTATATTTTGAAGATATGCATTTTCTTTAAACAATCATGTCATAAATTTTACCAAATTCTCAATTTCCCTTTCTTTCTCCTTTGTGCCGTTTAATTTTGTTATGTGCATATATAATTATATGTGCCTTATGTATTTAGTGTCCTGAATTGCATGCATGAATGCATCAAAGTTGGATAAATGTGTGCAAGTAAAGAAAAAAACCTGAAAGCATATAATATCCAATTCCACTAAATTAAAGGATATATCAGAAGAATGAAGGCCACTGTCGTGCTTGTAGCCTTAAAAGCCTTCATTTCCAAAATTTCAATTCAGTTAGCAAAATCCGTTCGGGAATACTAATTAAATGGATGTAAAAACACCTTTTTAAAATAGAGTCCGTGTTATGCAATATTATTTTGGCATGAGGACTAATATGTCACGTACATAAAATGATTACGTGCGCACAGGTCATGTAGGTAATTTACTGGAGCTGCTCTGCTGAACAAAAATATCGAAATATGATTTTATATATAACAAGTTAGTTACGACAGGATCTTTGCCCACACACAAGTAAAACTAATTTCAATTCAATGAGCGCTAACTAACTGTCAGAAAAAAATTCTGGAAATTCTAACAGAGGATTACGAAATCAGAATGTAATGAGCTACAAAGGACATATATTTAATATTCTGTTATTAGCAAGCTATTCATTCTCATAAATGTATAGTTGGATGACAATTTGGTAGAATATTTTTTTCCAATTTACATGCACGCTTACATAAAGTTACGAACACAATTGCTTTTATTCTTCTTCTTTCAAATTTAAGCTTATTTTACACAGATTTTTAGCATACATCTCTTTCGTAATTAAGTACATACATTCATCATCATTGCAATTCCATGTCCGTATATATTTCGTCATTATTGATGAAATTATATTATTACTCCTTTTAAGATATATATTTTCTTTGAAAACATTTTTTACATATCGTTAGCATGTCAAACTTGTTGACATAAAAATTAGTCGCCTAGCCAGACATTATTAAAATTGTTACTTTATCATTCTCGTTGTATGCTACTCTAGTTCCACTTTCCGACTCATTGTCAAGTTAAAATGAAAAGTGTAATTTTTATCTTGTACCTCTATTCTATCCCTTCCCTTTTTACACTTTTGCAAGTCAGTGGTTATTATTCACAACCTAAAACTGAAACGCTATTTATCCTTATCTCAAAAATAAAGTTTATGGGGTAGATAAGACACTACAACATCTCGATGTAGAAAAGGACAAGATGTAAATAAATGCATACGTAGTATTGATATTCATATATCTCGCATTAATGATCTCCTTAAAAAGTATACTTTCCACTTTGGTATTACCACTTGACTTTACTCGTGTAACTGCTATTGCTTCTCTGCTCGTAACTTAAGAACTAAGACAAAGGGACCTTGTTACAGCAAGCCCAGTAGAAAAAATCTGTCTCGGATCATTTTGCATCTTAATACATTATCGCTATTTGCGTTTCCATTATTCTGGCTATCAAAAGTCACCAGTTAAATTTGTTTAGCTAGTTGTGATAAAGATGGAGGCGATACACATCCAAGCACACAGACAGAAAATATTCTTGACACTCACAGCCTATACCTGGATATACATGCTACTGCTAACCTTGCTATTATTAATGCAGATGAGATTGAGTATGATGATCTCTTGTTACAAAGTGTTGGAGTCGGTCTAAACCTCAATGCTAAAAAAATGACTCGTGTTGCTTTCTGCTTTCTTAAGAAATATGGTTAATAATATGAGCTGATTTTTACACAGGCTCCATGCATGTATGCCTCTGTGTAATGAAAGAAACGGACGAAAAAGTTATATGAAATGAAACAAGCAAAACGCAAACCTTTTTTGTCTATAATATTGTCCCTTTCCTAAACTATGCTATTACATTTTTTACTTATTACATCATATCATCTTGTAACTTGTTGTAACTTGTAATCATAAGTACGTATGATTTCGTTTTTCACAATTCACATTTTACATGTTTACAAGTTCCAGTGAAATAGGATCAAAATTAGGTTGAAAAAAGGGCAAGATGATAAGTCATGGTATATATGCATTTTACATTGTACACCGTTACATGGAACAAAACGATACAAAATTGCTTTAAACTATAACAGTAGTATTGAGTGAGTGAGCAGGTGCAAGTGTAAATTTATACGTGACACATTATTTATTTTCGGTTGTTCTGTTTCTGTAAAACAACAAAAATGTTTAATGGTAGGACCTAAAAACAAATAACTTTTGTGTGTATGAACTTTGCCCACAGCAGAAACAGACTTAAGTCTTGATAGTACAATAGTATAATCAATAAATTGTGGATTTTCATCTTCGAATCACAAGGGAAATAGCAAGTCTAACAAGAGCCTTTTTTGCCATTGGTGGTGGCCTTGTTTGTTACAACTTGTAGCAGTCAACTTTGTTTTCTCACGGAAATTTATATTAACTGCATTGGTAAGTTTATTATTAAATATTATTGAGTAAGATTTAATATAAAATGACTCGGGGATATGGGGTAAACTTAGTTAGTTTTTCTGGGGTAAACTTATTAAATATTTAATCAAACATTTAATCCATGAATCTTTATGCAGGGGTCTATACTTGGAAGGATGATTAAAATTAATTTATTGTTCTATTCTATTATTTTCAGGACAGCAAGAATCTATCAACTTGCGGCTTCATCTTCTATCCCTTCAGAGCCAACAACATAATGACGTATATAGCCAAAGTGTGGCTTCCCGATGGAGCCATTGTCCAGGTCTGGATGCCAATGACTCCTACAAGGCCCCGGAAAAAAATAATCCATTTTACTGCTGGTAAGGCTAAGAAAGCAACGTTTTACCTGGGAAATGTGCCTGGAATGACGGTGGAGCTAAAGGATAAGCACGGGGCGCTGCTAGATTCATTGCTTAAATGCGATGATCTAGACAAAGATAAAACGTACCTCCTCGTCATCAAAACTACTAAACAACAAGCAGTCCTAAGGAATCGGGTGATTGTTAAAAGCCTTAAGGGTCCAGATACAGAAAGAATTAAACGTTCAGTTGTCCGATGCCCACCAATTGGAAATCCGATGGTCACAGAGAAGAAAAAGAAAGGCAATTCAATGGAATCCTCGTCAGCCGAAAGCAGCAGTACTTGTATTAGTCGCAGTGTTCAATATGAGCAACAATCAAGTGCGACAGTGGCAGCAGAGCTACTGCCTCCATTATTACCACCGCCCAAAATTCTTAGTTACTTCGCAAAATATTTTATGAAGAATTATGGCTACGTACCGTCCTTTGTGGCTCAGGACGATGAAGCAGAAAGCTACACTGGTTAATTTGTTTACTATGCATAGTGAGTGAAAGCTGTGAAACCTATTTTTAACTATATGATAAAAATGAAATGATTAATGTTCATACCGGTTTTTACCATGAATTTTGCAAAGAATTGAATAATTAAGTATATATTATAATTTTGACCATTGAAATATTATTTAAGGCTATCTATTTGATATCTTATTTTTTCTTCGCTTTAAATGTTCAAATGTTCCTTACTTCTTGTATTTTTCGTATGTAGTTACGCAGTATTTATGTAAATGTAATACTGAAATGTCATATAGATTCACTAATATGTAATATGCCTCTGCTGAGGGAATTTTATGACAATAAACCTCAATAGTACTGTTATTATTAGTAGTAATAGTAGTAATAATAATAATAATCATCATCATGTATAAAAGCAATACCTGTTATCATGATTTATGTTAGTTTCCAATAAAAAGTTCCAATGCTACTTCCTATTTGTTAAACTAACCTTACATACAGTCAAGTTTTGTGACTTTTTCATATTAAATTAAATTCATAATACAAGCATCACTAGCACCACATACAACTCAGCATACATTTCCGAATTTATCCAGCTCCAACACGTAAAACTTTACCGGAAATCCGAACTCTCTCTCCCAATCCATCCATACAAAATTTAATAAGAGTACAACTATAAAAGTAGCACAAACTTTAATGCTACATGATCATCAACTTGAATATTTTATACTTATCTGTACCACTGTATACGTGGTTTTCCCATAAAAAGAACACACAGCTATTAATATTATATAAGTACATGCATTTAGGTACACAACAAAACAACCAGAGTGAATCATGTTTGGTTAAAATTTGTGACGGGCGAGTGTCAAATATTTATGACGAAACAAGCCCTGTTCTCTAGTACTTTTTCATGTATTTATGCTCCAGCAGTGTTCTAAATACGGCAAAACTTGTCGATTTGGAAAACAAAACTTTGTTTTTTTACATAACTTCACGGAGGCGTACCAATCATAAAGCAAACATTGTATGTACTTATACATACTTGTGTGGCTCATAATGTCAAAAACTCAAATAAATACATTTGCCTGGCTTATCATAAAGTGAAAGTTGACAGATAACACGGCGTAGTATTTACAACGACAACAAGGCTACGTGCTGTGCTAGGTCGTGTTTTCACTTTCAACTTTTTTCTTTGTCTCTAGAATATAAGCTTGTACAGATATTTATATTCGGCCTCCAAAAATATTATACCCCGACTGGATAGACAAAACCGTGTCTACTAAAATCCTTCTATTTTAGGGAAAAAAAATACCCAGGAATCCACGAAAATAACATGACACGTTTAAAATATTTATTAATTTCCATCCTTTCCCCACCCAAAATAGCTCACGTCAATGAAACAATACCCGTCGCTTTTCTAGTCCTCTTTTAACGCAAAATTGACAAAGGTGAAATCTGACAAAGATGGATTCCCCAGTGGTGGTGATGTGTCTTAGCAAATCTGTCTAAGTACATATACGTGAAAATTGAAGCGGAATTCCCTTCTACAAACTACTTACCACCCACCACCACTACCACCACCATTTTGTGTGTGTGGTTTTCGTTGAAAGTTAACCATGCAGCAGTAATCAGGTAGTATATTACCTCGAAAGAAAGAATGAATCCAGTGAGTGTAGAGGCTCACAAACTAGTAAAATATATAGACGGTTCATTATTCCACAGAATACCAGGAGGGGTTCATGCAACCACAAAGTATTCGGTTCGATTAGTTTAAATTAGGTAAACCAGTTGTTCATAAGACTAGAGATGTTTTTATGTTAATAATATTCTTGGTTAGTTAGAAAACTTCTTTCTTTATAAATAACTTTATAGAGAAAATGGCACTGGGTGTGCAAAAAATATGTTTGTTTCTCCAACACACAAGGTTATTATACTATAGCTGCACATTATTTATTAGTTCAACTTGAGCATTAGAAACTATCACGCTATTGAAAAGCACATGCATGTGTTATAATGTCCACCGCTATTTATATACCTACTAAATGCATATCTAAAGATTTTCGTGTTCCCTTTTTTACAAAAAAGTTTTTTTTTCACTTTTTCCTTCCCATTTTCTTAAACTCAATATTTTTGCATTGTTATTTCACAAAATAGGCATTCTTGAACCAAAGTAAGAAAAGTTATTAAATAGAAAAGGAAACAAGCTCATGAGAGAGAGTATGAATCACATAAAAAAATATGATGTTGTTATAAAAAACCCAAACCAGTAGCCCAGTTTACTTTACCTACAATGCAATGTTGAAATTCATGATGGAAAAAGGTGAATGCTACTTCCACACAGCTATGGTTTTTTTTTGCTTTTTACCTTGTTTATTACCTTCGACATTGTGTCTACTTATAAAATCCTTTGGTTTGCCTAGTATAGAAACTGGGAAGAAAGTTATATTTTTTTTGTCTGGGAAACAATATTTAATAGAATGACAATGAAAATCACTGAATGAAAAAACTTTAAGATATATTATTATCATCGTAGCGTGCATTATAAGGTAGGTTTGAGGAGAAAAGTTTTAATTTTTATGTTTTTCTTTTCGCCAGGTGTTTTATGAGCGTACCATATGGACAGACAATATTGGAGACGAGAAAAATGTCAATATTATGCTTGTGCTTATACTAAAAATGTTGTCTGTGTAATAATAATAATAATAATAA